>JAOWBL010063276.1:0-21710 GCA_028564865.1 Zenarchopterus dispar
GACGATGAAGTCAAAAGTGTTGTGAGCGACTGGCTGAGACATCAGTCCAAAGATTTTTATGCTGAGGGAATACGGAAGCTTGTGCACAGATGGGAAAAGTGTGTGACAGTGCTGGGAGACTACGTTGAAAAATTTTAAAAAAGTAAGCTTCTATCTGTATTAGAAATCCTTATACCGAAAAATTCACCTTATTTATTGAATGACCCTCGTACATTTGGAGAAGGTCTCCTCACTGTGTTTCTGAATATACTCAGTGTCTAACTATATACAGAAAATCTTTTTCCTTCTCAGTTTGCTTCTTGCTCTACTGCTGCTCTTCTATCAGTAATGTCCTTTCTATTTTTGAAATAGCCAGGATTTGTCCAAAACCACTAGTAATTGAGGAGGCATGTATCTGATCATTCACCCGTCTATGTTCCATATCTGTTTCTTTCTCAGAGTGGCATAGAGGCTTGAGCCGGTATACAGAAGACAGCAGTCTGCTTTTACTGTCAAACATTTTGAGTGTCCAAAGTTGTCAATCATTTCTGCATTGTAAATCAATATGCTCACTCTCAGTCTAAATTAATGTGAGTAATACCCTAACATCTCCTGAGCTATTGGAAATAAATGTTCTCTTTTTCTGTTTTTCTTTTTAGAGTGAATATAGAGTGAGTAAACAACCAGTGAAGGTTCTCAACAATGAGGGCCTGTCAGCTTGGTCTCATAATAGTCTTAATTTGTCAGAGGTGAGGAAAGTTAGTGACATTACATAAGTAAAGATACTAAAACAACTGAAAACTGTCAATTTTGCTACTTTTATGCTATTGTAGTTACTGTGTTATTGTGATCTTAAGGAGACTCCATCAAGTGGTTTGTTTTGAGCTATAAATTATCTTAACTATTTAAATAAAAGGCTGTAAATTCACAAACGTTTAAAGCTTAATATAAGATCATTTCCCCAGAAGGCACCTTGAACATTTTTAAGAAGCTTTCACAGTTCCCCTTAGCTTGTTCAGCTTGAAAATTTTAAACTTGATACATTTATTTTTTTCCAACCACCAGCCACACCTACTTTCTAGAAATCATGTTGATTTGATGAAGACCACGACTGTCTTCAGAGTATGATCTAATTTAAGACACACAGTTTCAATCCAGAATGTGTTAGTTGGTGAAGGTTGATGTTGTTTTGTACACTGTTGAACATAAAGGTGGAATAAAATATTTTTGACCTCTTCTTACAGAGTTCTGAATGAAAAGACGAATGTTTGTGAGAATGGAATTAAGCCACCATCCTGCCCACTGACCTTTAGACTTGTTCTCACTGTCCCTAAGAGTATATTCAGGAAATTCTTACCAAAGTGTTTTCTTTTTCCTTCTCAGCATCTGTCTTGCTCTACTGCTATTCTTTCATCATTACTGTCCTTTCTATTTTTGAAAGAGGCAGGACTGGTCCAAAATCACTAGCAATAGAGTACACATCTATACAAACCATTCATCAGTCCATTATCTGATGCACACTTGCAAATCTACATCAGAATAGGTACAAAATATAAGGATAAAGGTTTTAAAATGGGCCTTACCTGAAACCCTTAACCCAATAAAAATGGTGTGCTGGAATCTTAGGAGAACTGTTCATAAGTGAATGCCCAAAATCCACATGAGAGGTGAAGCAATGTCATAATGTGATGTGGTATGTGTTTGTGTGACGAGTTAAAACAAGGGAGAACTAACTTTTGACACAACTAGTTTCTGTAGTTCATGTTTTCAGTGATAAATTAATTTAATGTGATGGTGAGCAAAAAAAAAAAAAAAAAGGGTATTTGATTTCTGTTTCTCTCTCTCCTCATCGCTGTCTGAGAGAAGGGAGAAAGGCAGGGGGATGTTGAAGGTATGATGGTTTTGGGCATCTAGACAGATTCTGGGTGAAAAAAAAGAAAAGAAAAAAGTTAGATATTAAGGCAGGTCAGGCAGAGGCTAAAATGCCCAGGCTTGCCCTGGGCACTGCTCCAAGGGGCAAGTAGCCTCTGTTCCTTGCAGTATTCAGACAGATCTCTTGTCAGGAAAAAGCATGTTCGCTGTCTGAATTATTTGAAAATGAGCCTCACCTTTACTTTTAAAGCTATTTAGCTTAAAAAATAATAATAAATAATTAAGGCCCACACTTATCTGTTGTCTTTGGAAGAATCAAACAAAAAGAATGACGTTTCCATTACAAACTGGTTTATCACATTTTGTTGCCTTTTAAAACATAGGTATAGGTGACACAAATTCCAGTCTACATGACTTATGGTGTATCCATTTAAACAAATGAAATTAAACAAATGAAATGTGCACAGTATTAAGAACTACGGTACAGTAAGAAGTGCATTGCTTTTTCAAATTAGAGGTTAAAGTTTATCTTGAATTTCTCTGCATTGTAGCTTCTTTTGGCAATTGACATGTTCTAATAATATCTTCTTCTGGCAATTTAGAATAGTTTAGAAATTGTAGAATAAACCCTCCTCCATTCCCTCAATTTAACACTGCCTGACAGTAATATGTTGTTTTTTTTGGTTTTTTCTTTTTTCTTTTTGCAACACCAAAACAGTTTGCACTCAGTGCAAGTTGACTGTAAATGTTCCCTTTAAAGCAGTAATCTGAGTGCTGATAAATGTCTCTGGATGCACACTCAGTAATCTTGCAAGGACACAGCATTTTGTTTCCAGCTTACTGTAAAGGGCCTGGAGATTTAAAACCTGGCAGCAAAAAAAGGTTTACTACATTTCTATGTTGTGTTGTGACTCTCTTCAGCCAAGCATCATAAATGTTCAGTCTGATATTTTACCCGATGCTACCAAGCATTTCTGAGTGCCCTGGCTTCAAAGGATTTTGCTTGACTGTGTTAACTTATTGTCCTCATCTAAACTAAATTAAACCATAGCAAACTATACCAAACTGTATATGTCTAGCTTAAATTACTAAATAATGTCCTCACCGTAGTTAACTGCTCAAAAAAGTGGGGACATAGCAGCGAGTTTTTGTAATACCATGTTACCTCACTAGAGGAGGTACAAGATATTTTAGCGTTTGGTCTACCTTCATACATACACCAGAAAGTTACACTGGTTGATAGTATTTTCCACTCCCATTGCAATCATGTTAAGTATCATTTTGGATAAACCATCCAGGCTTATAATGTAGGGTAGTTGAGAAGTTCATGGAAGCCCACTGGAACTCAATCCTTGGTGATGAAGAGCTCAATAATGTATGAAAGACACCTGTTGGGGAACTAGATAGCTAACTTGGTTGAGAAGGTACCCCATGTAGTGAATCTACAGCCGTCATGCAGTCTCTCCTGCCACAACGCCTCACCTGTGGCCTTTGTGTTATGATTTGTTATGAACACAACATGCAGAAGATCACTTGCATCACTGTTTCTTTCCTTGCTTCATTTTTAGATAAATGTTTTGTGCGTGCTTATACCTTATTCCATGTGTTTTGTTGACAAACATAATATGAAGGTCAAATGCTGGCACTGGGGGTGCTATATGCTGGCAGATCATATACTGTGTCACCCCTAAAGCCTGGGTGCCACAGACGTTTATTAAACAAAAGTACTGAAATCATCTCATTAGCTTTTACTTGTTTTGTATTGGGAGTGGGATGCCAGCATGATGCCAGCTTGGTCAGCCATGCCAGATTCACCAGCCACTGTGAATTATTGCCACGCTAGTCAATGAGAGATGTTACAAAGCAAGGTTACGGGAAATTGTTCAGAGGGTTTTAGACGTTACTTGAACCACATACAAGGTTACAAGGAGTATTACTGTCTACTTCGTATCTTAAGCCAGGAGATAACATATGAACTTTCTCATGATATCTTGCTCCCATTGGTCTGGAGTTGAACAGTTACATATTGTTCCTTTAAGAGAGAATCCTTAGTAATTTAAACCTGTGGGATGTTTCCCCATATTCTTGTGTCTAAAACCAGAAAAAAAACAAAAGAGAACAAAAATCTTTAGAGTTGGTAAAATATAACTGACAAGTGTCAAACAACAGCAATTATATAATGAAGGAGGATTTTTCACATCCTTAAAAGAAAGAATTGTTTTTGACATTGTTTCTGCCACCTAAGCTAGTTATGTATGAGCTCTTGTGCCCATCTGAGCAGAGATTCCTTTAAAATACATGGCGTTTCAGGCTTTTGGGGTGGTGGCATTAAGATTCTTAAACTATTTGACACCATCTATTCGTTAAATAGTCTCAGGGGACACTTTTAAAAAGCAAGTGAAAACATTTTTTATTCAGATAGGCTTTTAGGTGATGTTTTATGTTGTTTTCAACTGTTTTGTTTTGTTTTTTTTTACCACTTTGGCTATATCCCTGCTTTTTTATCTACTGCTATTATTACTGCCTTGATATCACCTTGACACAAGCGAAGTGTCCAAGAGTTGTCATGTGGAACTAGTAATTTTTAATATGCAGCTTTGATAAGATATCCTTGAGACAGTGTTTCATTAAGATCATATTTACCATAAATGAGCAGGTCCAGTGGGGATACCCCTAAGTTTTCCATACAGTCACAACTTTCTGTATATTATGTTTTTAAATCTATAAACTTGCTGACACAAAGCATTTACCTTATTTGCTGTAAACTCTGCTGAAAAAAATCAGCTCCTGAAGAGAACGCAATCCACAACTTCATACATATGGAACAAATTTGAATGCATGGATGAATATGTCCAAATTTAGGCCAGCTAACAAGTATAACCAACTACAGGGAAATTCCTTATTCAGTTAGCAAATTGATCGTACATGGCATCTATTTTTCATCTGCTTTGCAGCCATTTATTAGTCCTCATTAATAATTCAGACCTAAAAAGATAAGGAAGCAAGGAAAGCAAAGTTAAGCCAATAAATTGTTTTGCTTACAGCAGATGAGATTGTGGAGAATTAAGGTAACAATAGTTCTCCCAGAACTTGCCAAAAAAACAAAACAAAAAGAGTTAGTTCAAGGACAGAATTTTAATGATATAAAACTGATTTCTGAGATCAGTAAACCACCACAACTAACCGGAACTGAAATGTCTGTTTCTAGCAAGTCTGAAGCGCATCGACATATTCTGCTTAAGATGCAATGACTGAAGGAGTGGATGGATGGTAATGGTGACATAATCAATTTTTTTTCCATACCTGCCTCATTCTGTTCAAGGTCACATAGGCACTTGTGCCCTTCCCAGCTGCCACTGGGCCAGAGGCAGACTATACTTCACACAGGTCATCAGTCAAACAGGGCAACACAGAGACAAATGAGACAGCCATACATGCTCAGACTCACCACAATGGGCCATTTAGAAAGAGTGATTAATTATCTTTTAATTAATTTTAATTGAGTTAAACCGGTGCAGAATTAGAAAAATTCAAAAATATAAGTACCATGTATCTTAATATATGGTACTTAGACAAATGTAAATGACTTGGTTACTAATGCTTTCTGATGTATAACCCTTCTCAGGGATCTCTTGTGGATGTTGAATAAGCAAATGGTGCTACATAACAGGTTATTTGTAATTTTTACTTTATGGAATATAACGGACAATAAAGTTAAAATGCTATCAGCAATGCTATCTTCTTCCACTGTGTCATTTTACAACAACTGATTTCAATTCCCCATGGTGGGATTTTAATCACTGGAAACCTTTGAGGGACTTAATGGTGTCTCATCCAGCTTTTGCTTTTCCACCATTTTGCACAGCTGCGTATCTGCTTCAGTTTTGCCTTTTTTGAGCTATAAATCTATAAATCCTACACTTAAACTTCAGGATTACCATTAATTCTGCTCTCCATTTGTGAGTTAAGGTGAAAAAAAGCTCAGAAACAGTTAAATGCCTGAAAAGGAAAAAAATGGACTTGACAAAAATGTGTCTTTTTCAGGAAAAGTGGCATGATTGGAAAAGCAGTGAAGGAGGACTTTGTAAATAACTCTGAGTCAGTGCTTCTCCATCCACAGATGTATTCCATGTGCCACATTTGATTGCCATCAACTGGTCATACAATTCATCTGAAAATGCCGTCAAATGTCATCTCTGCTTTTTATCCATTTTCTATATATACCTCATGAACAGACATGCACCGACTTACACAAGCTTGTGGAATGTAAATCGACATGCTAGAGTTCCTGTTCCAGCACAGGTGATTTATGTAACAGCACATCCTACAGAGGATTTTCCTTAGACTTACCTGCTGCTCTCCTGGAAAATCTTTGTCTCTGGTGAAAATATAACTAGGTGTGCAAATCTAAAACTATGGGAATACAATTAAAACTAATCAAAGTTTTATTACGCAAATGGACAAGTTCCCTTTCTCTCATGCAGGACTTTGTGAGGTATTTTGAATTGCTTATGTGTTCACCCTATGAGATGTTTCTTAAGTCTTAAAAAGTCTGCTTAAGCTCCTGCTTGCTCCTGCAAACCACACGCATGGATGGATGGATGGATGGATGGATGACTAAATTAAAAAAAATCAACACACCAACTTGTATGTGATGTGGTGAAAAAAATGCTTTAGCATGACAGTGCTTTATATATAAGAGAGTTAGAGTGACAAACTCAACACCACTGTAAATTTGTTTGTAAAGTTATGGCTTCATGACCAAAAGTTCCTTGGATGGTTCCTGGAAAGCAAACAGTTTGTCTTCCAGAAGTAAACTGCTGGAACAACAACTGTTAGCTCTGTTCTATGAGAAGTTATTAGAGCCCACATTCTGCAAACTTCTACTTTATGCTCTTTTGTCTTCATAAACGTAAATCCATCAACCAATTCTTGCAACCCCAAACAAACTGAAATACACTAATAATTTAGTGTATCAGATATTAACCCAATTTAATGTTTTATTTTGGCTTTGTCCCACCTGTCAATCTAATTATATCATGTCCATAATTAATTTAAAAATCTGCTCACCTATTACAGTTCTGTACAACTTCCTAACTTTGCAAAACAGAAATATTTTAATAAGACATTGGAAATTACTGAAGGTGATCAACTGCAAACTTTTTACTGAGAACAAAATAACGCACTTATGCAGTTAACCAGCACTGTTTTGCTTACTTTAAATTCCGAAATATTTAATTTGATCATTGAGTGCACCATCTTGCAAAAAACACTGCATTGCAGACTCTGTGAGATGTGTTGTT
Organism: Zenarchopterus dispar; assembly: GCA_028564865.1. NCBI lineage: Eukaryota > Metazoa > Chordata > Actinopteri > Beloniformes > Zenarchopteridae > Zenarchopterus > Zenarchopterus dispar. The sequence continues at coordinate 7,155 of JAOWBL010063276.1, forward strand.
TCTAAGAATGTTGTCTACTGAATTTAAGAAAATCTGGAAGTTTGTTCTTTGGTAACCACATGGCAGGAACTCCACTTCACTGACATGGATGGGAAGTGGCTGTAGCCAGTTCATCAACATCAGCACATGCTGCAGTACATTGGACTGCATCACAAATAGGTGAAGAAAGCTGTTGTGTAGCTGTATCTTTGGATCCAAAACAGCTGTCTATTCCCATCATCTTTGAACTGGATGAAATCATTTTATAAAATTAATAGATAATATAGATCAAAACCACTTTTTGAAACTGCCTGCCCTCTTGTCTCTTTAGATGGCCTCTAGCAGCTAGATTAAAACAAGGAGGGTTGAACCTGAGATGAACTGCAGACCAGTGTTTATTCACCTACTATGAACAAACAGCAACATAGCACTCTCAAAAAGCCCTGTCCCACAGACAGCTGAGATCTCAGCAGCAGCAGCCTAGATATTACCAGCAACCTTTTATAAACTATCATTATATCATACCCAAGTACAACCACACAACAGTGTCATCTGACTTTAAAATGCCATCTTACATTTACAGAACCTATACAACAGTATACAGTTACAGTATTATATAATAAACTAAGGAAAAAAAGCTTTTTATTGTTTGAAAATATCTTTTATGTACTTTTAAAGTTTTTCAAGTGTTTACCACATTGTAATAGTTTTTTATTTTAAATAAAGACAGCCATAAGTGAAGAGGTTTTCATATTTTTTGTAGCTCACCAGTCAACCGCTCAAGACTCACTACCCTCTTCCACCAGAAATACTCAATTACCAATTTTTATAGCAACATATGCACAGATGGATGCTTGATTTTTTAAAAATACACGACTCTGGAAATAAATGACTACAATAGTTTTAATTATTTACTGCTAGTGTTCTTTCAAAATCAAACTAAGGTTCAGATAGACAGTAACTTCATAAAACATTTTTTGAATAATACCAGTAAGAGACATTTTTGGAGATGCTTTATTAAGAATTACTTAAACTGAGTTCTGAAAAAACTGATCCTTTTTTTCTTTTTTCGTTTTTTTTTATTAACCACCACCAGCATACCTCTGCCCATCTATGCTTTGTCATAGTAATGTAGCTTAAATTGATTTCCATTACTGAGTACAAAATGTGGTTTTAGTAAGATAAAGTGACAACCATGCCTGTGTTTTCTCCCCAGTACCAGCTTTTGCTGCGTGATTAGTCACTGTGAGACTTCATCAGAGCTCCGATATTGATTGCAGACCAGCCTAATGAAGATGACATTTTAACCCACCAACTCAGCCCAAGTTATCCACTTCCCAGGGGACTGGGAGTAAAGTGGAGAAAGAGGAAGCGATTGATGGATCAGAGTAGCTGACCAATTTGTTCTGATTCTTCCCATATGAGATTTTTGGCTGGTTTGAAATATAATTTACAGTATAAAACCACACTCTTGAACACTGATTTCATTTATAAAAGCCTAATTTTCATCAGCACATCATTTCAGCCGTCCATCAAAAGGCAGCTCATTAAATGCTGGTCTGGCTGGTATAGAAATCACAGTGACTACAACTTCAGAAGATCTTCCCCACTGGTCCATTTCAAAATTTGAGTTTGAGTTTTTGAGGAATGGGGCTAAAAGAGAAAGCAGACGAGTGTCAGGATTTCTCAGAGACTTCATGAAGGAACCAAAGAACAAAATGGGTAAACCTGGACCATGTACACTTCACAACAACTACAGTGAAGTGTCTTTACAAATAAATTAGAGGCGTGATGAAAACGGTACTCTTCTTGAGAGGGTGCATTTACATAATATCTTCATGCTTCTCCAGATAAATCTCCAAGCATGCTTTCATTCTTCTGTCTTTGAAATCTTAAAAGGGCACTTCAGTGGGACCAAGTGCCTGGTTTGTTATGCACATCAGAGATTCTACAGTTTACTGCTCCTGGGCCAACCAAGCTCAGATCCACAGAAATTATTGGAGAGCCAAGCGATACATCCAGGATTCAAATGCAAAGATTTAAATTGTTATAAGAGGTGCTGAAAAAGCTTAAATCAGTTCTAATAGAAATCAATGATAACACTAGTCTGACTAGGTTCATACTGACATCACAGTCAGACAGTAGGGAGAAACAGCCGCATTGAAACATTTATGGTTTCAGTGACACAAACTTCATCCAAAATTTTAGGATGTCAAGGTTCACCTTAAATAAAAGTAGACAACATCTCTACCAAACACCCTTAAGTGGAAGATACTTTAGACATTTTACACAAGCTGTGCAGGAAAGGTCAGCCTCCCTGAGGTGTAAAAGAAAACAATATAAAAGCAGCAAAATAACTCACCTATCTTGTGATCAAAGTCAGAGCTTCTCTGCTTCCCTTCCATTGCTGAGCTCCTCACTGACAAATATACAAAGCTCATGCAGTCTAAAGGAGTGACAGATAGTCCAAAACACAAACTGGTAGGCAAAGCAGCCTCATCTGCTTTGATTGTATTTTTCTTTGTTGGTCCTTATCTATTCTTGGTCTCACAGAGCTTGCCTCCTTTAAACCTTCAGGCTCTTAATTTGTCTTTTAATAGTTCATTTTTTTCTGGCCCATTTTGCCATTTTGTTTATTACGAGCCTGACTTGGAGGGGTATCACTCCAGAGATGTACTATGTTCCCATTGCCATTGCAGCTGTCATTATGAATTGCATCACATTTCAGCTTGCTTAGAGAAATATAATTACATAAATCAGAGCTTCATGGAAGCTTCCTAGCATACTCACGCTTCAAAAAATAGTCAGATGCTTTCTCTGTTATCAAGGTAAAAGTACTGTTAATTATACTCTATGATGGGTTTTATGGCTTGACTAGCGACTAAAGGAAAAAAACAACTGGAGAATGTAGTTCAAATCAACAAAATGGAAAAAGGCACCTCTACAGCATGAAAGATAAGCTTAATTTGTTCTTTTTATGAGCACTAAAACTGTCAGCTAATAGCACTCATTATAGAGATGGGCAGATAAAAAGCAGGATAGAAAGCCTAACACTGTCACTATACAGCTCCTATTCACATCCATTACACACACATATTCACAACTACTTACAGATCATGTGTAAGAGAATGTTTGAGTCAAAAGGGAGGAGGACAACTCTGAATATTGCAGGAATGGACAGAGAGCGAGAAGTTTTAGAGGGAGAATGAAAGTGCTGCAAGTGCCAGATACAGTACATAATTTATCACGATTAAAATGAAAAAGGTATTTTGCATGCTTTCAGTTGAGCCAGTCTTTATTTACTTGCTGATTTATTTTATTGTATTTTTTTCTTTATCCCAATAATAAACTTGTTTTTCCTTTATTTATCTTTTTTTTGCTCCAAAGTGTTTTAAGAATATAGCAAAAAAAAAGCTTGTATTGTTATCTACCAATCAGATCCAGGATTTACCATTGTTCACTTCCAAGTCATGTGTCTCCACTGGCTTTAAATATTAAAAAAAAAAAAAAAAAAAAAAAACTGAATGCTCTTTGTATATTTTGGTTTTAATTTATGACATAAAAAGTTCTGAAGCATGCTGTGCTAGTGGGGAACTACTAAAAAATGTCCAGGTAAAGAGAAAAAATATTCAGGATGCAATCTCTACTTTGAAAAGTTAAAAAATTTGCTTGGTTATGTATTTTATTATTTACTTCATGTATTCATCCCAGTGGCTGATTGAGCAAACTCCCCTCTCTCCCCCGTAATATAAATTAGCCTGTAACTCGGTGGGTTGTGGATGCTTATTTCCAACCATGCTACACCCCCAGATACAACTGCTAAGTATGTGTATCTAAAGATAAATGACATTCCCAATAATTAAAAAAAAAAAAGGAAAGAAAAAGATGATGCCAAGTGATACATGTGGGCCCCTAAGTCGGTTCTTCTTTGTTTGCCCCCCCCCACCACCACACACACACACACACACACACACACACTCCCCACCCACCCACCCACACACACACACACACACACACCGAACTGAACCAGATAACCCTGTCAGAGAAAATGCCTTCAGTGTGACTGGCTGAAATGTAATGTCTTAATTACACAGCAATCACTGATCTGTCAACTCTGTGATCAATGAACAATCTGACTTTACTGGAACATGGCGACAGGCAAATCCATAACTTAAGCTTTTCCAGCATTTCCTTTACTTGTATTTTTTTATTCTCAATTTCAACCTATTTTCAACCATTACTGTTAATTTTGTGCAATTAACTTAGAAGAAATTAGGAAATACTGACTAACTGCTATTCACCCATCCTATTCTGAAGGTAATAATTTCATGGTATTTTCATTACTCACTTTCACAACTTAACATCTTGTTTTATGTTTAAATTGGTTTTACTCATTCATTTCAGCTATTTTTACCTCCTGCCTTTATTTCACGTCTTTGTCACTCCACACCTCTATTTCTTTAGTTATCTTGTCCGGTCAATATGCAGTATAATATCTTTAGTCCTGTTTGTTTTATTAAAATTTGTTTCCTCTAGTTCTTAACTGTCAGTTTTTTTGTATGGTTCTGCATTTTAATTTTTCTCCTTACTACTCTGTCAGTAAGCTTTTGTCACAGTGAACCCAGGACATCCATCTACGGTCTTTTGCAACATAGAGTAATTTATAGTTTTGTTTGAGTGAACCTTGCTATCACAGGGTCTTCTGATACAGGCTGCATATTTATCACATCTTCCAAGAATACTTTGTTATTATAACCCAGATTGTTGACCTTGCCACTCATCACTAAAAACTTCAAAGTAAAAACAGCACTTGAGAAAGACTTACTGACATCCTGATTTTACACTGTCAAGTCACCAAATCCAGAATTCTATTCTGTTTAAAGCCATTTACATTGCTTTGTTTAGAGTTAACTCTTTAACAGTGAGAAACCCAGCTAGAAAGAAGTTGGGCACATGTAAGTGCTTAGTTGACTATCTTTTAATGTAAAACATGACCACTGATAAATTTAAGGTGGATTTCATTTGATCCAAAGGTTGGATTATCAATTTTGTTAAGTCATTAAAGTTAAAACTAATGCTGACTTGTATCCATTAATTTTTATGTGCCTGGTTTAAACACCCAGGAACACATAACTTACAAAATTACATATCAATGAACCGACCATCCATAATACTATAACCACTCATTTGCTATTGAGCATGTCCTCTTTGAGCTTCAGAAAGACCTCTGACCAGTCAGGGTCTAAACAAAGGACCTCAGAGGGTATCCTGAAGAGTCTGCTAGCAGGCTGTTTGAACTAGAACCCTTAGGTCTCTGTAAGTTGTGGAGTCTCCGTGTACTGGCACTGCTTCATACGGATGCATTTAGGTCACATCAGATTGGTATCCGAGGAGTTTGGAGACCAAATAAAGACCTCAGACTCTTTGCCATGTTCCTTGATCACTATTAAGAGATCAGTTGAGCAGCTCTCTACTGACCTGCTAAGCCAGGCATCAACTGTAAGGGAATCATCTTGCAATGTTAGGGGAAGTGAATGGTCTGAGTAAACTTTCAGATAGGTTGGAAGTGTCAAAATTACATTCATCTGAATGCCTGGATACAATGTTTACCAGCAGTACACTGTTATGTAAAACTTTTCTGTATGTAACTATACATGAAAAATATATATTCATTCTTGTTAATGTTGTTGTTAATACTGTTACCAATTGGTGCTGATGAGATATTTAAATTGATTTCACGTTCAACCTCATAAAACTTGCTTGTTTTCTTGTAAGTGATTCTATAGGATTTCTGACCCAGAACACTTCATGTCACATTTTGTGTATATTTACGTGTCATCCACAAATTGTACACAGGTACAAAAAATGGTCTTCATACACATTCATATGGCTGTTGCACAAAAGTAGTGACAGATCCTCCTGAATTCATCCTGGCTTATTATATTATGTGAATGCCAAGCCAAGAGGAGAAGGTACAGATATGTTGAACCAGGTGTGACTAATCCCACTACATGTGCATTCATGGCTTTTTTTAACCAAACCATGAGGTAACTCACAGATTTAGTGATGCAGAAATATGTATGATGATGCTAAACACCTTATTACCCAGTATTAACCTAATGTAAATACAGTTTGTTGACAACAGACAACAGCCACTAATTAATAAACTTAAAGAGTCTCCCTGGTGGACAATAATAAACAAATTGAATCCACTGTAGTTCTTTATAGCCCATAGGCTATAGTTAAAGAGCTCATTTCCACCAGAAGTTTCTTTCTGTTAAAGAGGAGTTTTTTCTTCCCACAGTTGCCTAGGTCTTGCTCAGGTTAGGGCATTGTATGAAAGAATAGTTTTGATACAATCTGTTTGTTTCTTCAATGAAGCAATAATCATTATTATTATTTTAGATTTGTATTAATTGGAGAACTATAAAACAAGTTGAACTTGTTAAAGTGCCTTGAGATGACATTTGTCATGATTTGGCACTATATAAATAAAGCTGAATTGAATCTATCGAATGATCATTCAAACCAAAGCTGGATACCTTTTACACTAAAATTTCATTTTATAAAATAGTGGTATCTTAAATATAAAACTTTAATATGGAAAAAAAATCACATTTACACAGTCATAAATAATATACCATAAGGGCATGACAAGTAATTTTAGGCATTTCCTAACAAGACAAATAGACTGGAATGCACAGCTAATAGCAGTGTTATTGAGATTTTCTACACCTCAAATTGTATAACAGAAACCTAAGAATATTAAATTGGAAATTGTCTTAGTTGTTGCCATCTACTGGGAAGTAAGCTGACCCCCATGAACCATCTTTGATACCCTAGGAAGTGCATGACAACTAAGACCGATTCAATTGGGTAGCAAAAATTTCTGTAATTATTATTCTTAAAATCTTTAACAGGCTAAACTTTTAGAGGCTAATATGTTTTTGGTTTGTTTGTTTGTTTGTTTTTTTTCTGTTTTATTAAATATAACAATGCTTGACCTTGTTGTCTCTTTAAGATAATTTCTTACATCTTTTTCTTGGCATTATATTAACATACAACTAAAGAGTCTAGCCTAGCAAACTGTGAAAAGCTCTCATTTTGCAGAGGTAGTCACACTTGGTCATGATCAAATAATCAAGTAAAACTGATTACAAACACCTGATTACACAACCTTGTAAATCCAATAGAACCACGAGACATCCACATATATTCTCACACTATTTCTGCATTTTCAGTGCTGACCCTTAATGTTGAACTTGTACTTTTTTTAAAATTATAATTTGTCTTGGACTTGAAATTTGGGCTTCCTTGGGAAAAGCCCCATTTTACCCCTTCACAGCACCATAAAAACAGAATCATACTTGAACCACCTCCTACAAACACTTTGCCAAGCAATTTGATTAATGGTCTTACAAATGATGACTTTCCTAGTGAATGTCATTGTAAGGTCTTATGTTTTTTTCCCATCACAAAATGATGATATTATTATAATGATGGTATTATACCATCCCTTGCGTCACAGTGATGCTGGTATGAATGATAGCCAACTGTTGTAGGAAGCTATAAAATAAAAGCAAATATACTAAGTCACTTTTCAGCTATTTGACGGGGCTCGACAATGACAAATGGTTTCATCATCTGCCCAAGTATGCTAATCATGCTCGTTTCACAGCATGTTAAGTACTTATCAAATACTGCTTTGCACTTTTGTGGTTCAAAAATCATTCATCACCACCTGTTCAGTGGTGTGAATGTTTTCCCTTGGCTATATTTAATGGTCACCATTCTTTTACATGAAAACAGTCAGTCAGTGTAACACTGTGAGATACATACTGCATATAACTTTGTAAAAACGTATCGGTAAAAACCCCAAACCCCCTGTTAGACAGTCAAGCTGTTGAAAAATATTACCAGTTGTTTTTTTTAAGCTCAGAATGTTACCTTTGTTTTAAACAATAGTTAGCAATATGTTGCCACAAAGCTGAACTATAAAACAAGAACTCTTATTTGACTCAGTAACTAGTAAGTGTAAGAAAATGAAAGAATAAATTAACAAAACGTGTATGTGTGTAAAACATATTGACGGTAAAATAAATTTGTGCAGTGCCTAGAAAAAGGCTTTTCTTACATTACAGCCTTTAATATTTTTTTTATACAGTGATGGACCCACACAAAAATAAAGAACAAAGTGGAGAAGTGAAATTTACTTTAATAAGTAAGTCAGAAAAAATCACTTATACCTCGAATAATGGGCAAAAATAGTGGTGGCTGAAGGTACAAAGCTCAGAGAGACTTAGTTTAAGGGACTTGTAGGTATAATTGGCTCTACAAAGTTTGGACCTTGGAAGTTGAATACAGCCAAGATGTAATTTTTCATTTGTTTAAATATTAAATGACAGCAGTTTGAAAGTGGTATGCGTGTTATCTTTAGCAAATGATCATTAAACAAAAGGAGAATGAGTTGAATGCTTTCACTTGCTAGTTTGGACTGAGGCAGGAAGGCATTAAATAGACTGCAGAGTACATCCTCCCCCTATTGTGTGCCTTCCAGTTGAAGATATTATAGTTAATGCAACATTACCACACAAACTGCTAAATTTTTAATATAAAGGTTGATCATTTATGACTGAATTTGTCTACCAGTTTTATTTTTTTTGTTTAGTTTTGTTTGTTTGCAGGAATGTGGCTTTGATTTTAGCTTGACATATTTTAGCTTGGCAAAAAAGAAAAAAAATAATGTTAAGATATGTGTTTTGTTGAAGCTGTAAAAGTGAATTAAGTGAATTGCCTTGGGAAGTTTATACCATAAGGTTCATTTCAAGTTCATGTCTTAAAGGACCTGGTACACTTTAATTTAAACCTAAACTGACATGTTTTGTATTTTTATTTACTTATTTTTTTATTTATTGCATTTTTTGCTGCCCTGGATTGTGGACTAACCTCCAGCATTTAGTTTACAAAAAAATGGAAGGAAAGAGATCGAGAAGGGAACATTTTCAGAGAGAAACAACATTGTCAAAGAACAACACAGAGAGACGCCTTTGGGAAAAAGACAATGACAGACGACTTAGACGGAAAGAATGACAGACTCGTGTGCAACTGGAGCGCTGCTCAGCGGAGCAAAACTAACACAAAACATACTGACAGACATTCCCACATAGTTTCGGCATTGCAGTGAGCCTCGCTGTATGACCACGGCTGGGACTTTAAAGGCTGAGAACATCATACACCCTATGAGGCACACAGTCAGTCTTCTGAATACTCAGTACTGGATCTGCTTTAATCACAGGGGTTCAAAGTTGGTTCATGGGGATAAAATTTGAAAAAGCTACATTTCAGCCTCTAGTAGTTTAACATGTTAAAGGTTTTGGTATAGTAATTACAAAAATGTTGTTAAGTACGTGTGTATAATAAATAATGCTAATAGTACAAAACTACTTCACTGTTTAGCGAAAACCATACACACTTAATATCAACTGTCAAGCATAGGACCAAGGTCAATGAGTGAGTCATGAATTCACTGTATAAAATATTCCAGAGTCAAATTTGGGACCACCTGTTTACAGCTAAAGGCAGATCAAATATGGATTTTTCAGCAAGACAATGAATCCAAACACACAACGAAATCTACATCAGAAATGATCAAAAGGAAAAGAACCAATGTATTGTAATGGTTAAGTAAGGACTTAAGATCTGAATCTGACTGAAACAGTACGGCAGGACCTACATAAACAAATGTGTTCAATCCTCAATAAACTGACCCAATACTGTAAAGACGAATGGGCTAAAACTCCTCCACAGAGGTTTGAAAAACTGATAACACTGAACAGAAAATGATTTCAAAGTATGAGTTCCAAAGAGGATTTTATAAGCTGTTGAATCGATAAACATATTTCAGTTTCCAGATACTGCTTCAGCATTTTGAGGTTTTTTTCCCCAATAAATAATGAAACTGTGAAATAGGTCATGTGCTGTTGTTCATCAAGGTAATTTCTCTTTTTCTTTTTTTCTTTTTTAACCTCATTTTAAGGTACATCACATTTGACAATGATTTCTAAACATCAGCATTGAAAAATGGTGTGCTTTTTCTTTTTTTCCCTCTTTTTCCACACAACTGCCAGGTACCATCCAGGGTTAAGCCAACTCACTGACTGCATTCATTTGCATGCTTTGCAATGGATTATGAAGCCTTCTCTAGGGGCCAAGCACTCACCCTCATTGCATTATATCCACATTCATCACAAGCTAAATTAACTGCAGTGGATTCATCCTCTCCATTTAGATTGTTTAGTTGTAATGGCAGTGTATTAACAGATGCTCTGGTGGAGAAGAGGAAGAGAGAGAAGATACTTTCTAAAGAACCTTGTTTTATTAATGTTAACAAGGTGACTGGGCAGAATGATCAGTCTCCTTCAAGCGTACATAATTACTCTAGAACCTGGTAAAGAGGCAGAAAGAGAGCAGTGGGGTGGGGGGTGGGGGGGAGTTCCAGAGGTGAACCTCTCTGGAGAAATGAAGATCCATTAAGTTTGTCATCATTGGTTTTCCTCCTGAGGTCACTCCAGATGATGACTCTTCTTTTTCTTTCTCCCCTTCATGTGCTCATCATGTTCTCCTCTGCACTAATTATTTGCATTTTTCCATTACATATTGCAATCCTGTCTCTCAACCCACATAATTTCTGTGTTTAGGAGAGTCTTACTTCCCATGGGCATTTAAAGTAGAATGCAGCATCTTTTTCTCTGCATTTAATATGCAAGGCTCTGACTATTAAGGAGAATGGAGCACTCTACTTGAGTCAATCCATCTCTCTTTGCTGATTACACCTAAAGAATGAGAAATAATTTAAATCAAAGTCACACTTTGGGAGAGGGGGCATAAAATGAATGTCATCTGATAATGTAAAATAAATTTCCTATGTGGATAACAGTAGGTAAAAAATACTAGATTGTAAATTTAAGCAGAGTAGTATTATCCTGATCTGGCAAAAAGGTTGAGGATTATTAAAATTCATGCAAGGAGAATATAGATATGAGTGTGTGTGTGTATGTGTATAAGCAACAATTCATCTCTGTTTTACACTGTATGCCATGTAGATGGCTGAGAGTAGGAACAAAACTCTATTACCCCAGGATAATAAAATTAATATATTCTGATAAATACATTTACAGAGTCCTACAGTTTCCATGAAAACTTGTTATGTTTTATTCAACATAACATTGTCAGTATATAAAAGTGCATTTCTACATTTCTATTGAGAAATACATGACACAGAAGAGAGGCCCTGATTGTATATGGGCACATATGGGGATATGTTATAAGACACAGGACAAAAAAGAATTGAACCAATTGTGCATATGTGTGTATATATATATATATATATATATATATATATATATATATATATATACACACACACACACACACACACATGCACAATGGGCTCTACCTGTCCCAGGTGACAGTCCATGTGTTACAGTAACAATGCACCATCGCACCTTCCCTTGAATTCCACTCCTGCATTTAGCACATATTCAGAGGACTGATAACTGTCCTTGGCTACCAATCCCTCCAGACCAGTGGGTAATGTAGGCGGTGTGAATCAAGGCCAGCAAGAGGAAAGTTGTTGTGGTGTCTGACATCATGGGACAAAACAAGAAGTTCAAAGCTGAGGCATCTCAAGAGACTCTCATAATCAAAATCTCCTTTGCCTGTGCAGCAGCTACACATTTAAAGCTTTCAAGCAGTTTATCCTCAATACAATGCACTGGAAGTTACACAGAGGTTCTTTTGCACTTCGATATTAACGTTTAGCTGTCTGTGGATCTTAGTACTTAAAATTCTATGAGACGCCCGTCATGGCTAAAATCTTTTACTGTAATAATCTAATGTGATTACACAACAAAGATCTAAGACTGCAGCTTAAAAAAATAATGCCTAAAGCAAGACAAAACTAACAAAGAGAGACCAGTGCAAAAGGTGCATGAATCTTGTGTCTTCCTGCCCTCCATGATGCTATGGTGCACTAGTGGGACTTATTGTTTCTGTACTTTACAGTTACACTACTGGTCACACTATGACCATCCCAGAATATGATGTGTATGAGTGGTCACAGAGGTAAAATAAATAGGGAACACTATGAAAGCTGAGGTACCATAACAACCATCTGGTGGTTAACAGAGAAGTCAAAATTATTCATAACTCCTCTGTCTCTTATAGACTTGATAAACCTTAAGTATAACTGTCTGTCCATTCTTCTGTTTTGTTTGAGATATAGAGGCTAATATAATATATAATAATAATAATAATATATATCTAATAATGTAGTGACATATAGTAGTATAGTGACAAAAATTTTGATTCTCTAGTCAATATAGATTTCCGTCCTCTTCTATGGCCATGAGTTGTGGATGGTGACTGAAGAATGTGATCACAGAAACAAGAGGCAAAATTGTGCTTTCTCCAGCAGGTTGCTGGCTCACCATTAAAAAAAAAGATGGGGGAGCTGTATCATGTTGGAGGGGCTCAGAAAACAGCTCACATGGTTTGGACATCTGCTCAGGATGTCTGATGCACACCTCCCTGGAGAGATATTTTTAAAATGTCATATTTGGAGCTGGCCTCAGTGCAGATCAAGGACTTGCCAGAGAAATCATATCTTTCATTTGTCTTAGGAACACCTTGGTGTTTCCCCTGAAGAGCCAGAAGAGGTGGCTGGAAAAAGAGAGATCTTGAGACCTCTACTCAGATGAGTATACCTAGCATAACTGCCATAAAGTCCCATATAACTGCCAGAAAAATTATTCAACTGATTGCTTGTATGAGGAAAATCTCTATCTTAAGGTTGTTTCTGTCATGGCAGAGCCACTGTTGCACCACTGATGGTTCAATTATTGGGAAAATTTGGGGAAAATGCTTTAAAGAAAAAAAGGAATAAAGAAAAATCCAACTTATTTGTGGAGAGGAATGTAGTTTCCTTGTAGAGTCAAGTGGGATGGAGTGAAGGGAAAAGCAAACTAGAAACGATTACCTCAGACAGCAGGACCAAAATACTTTTCCACTTTGTCTGTTCTTTTCTTCTTGATTTTATTCTATTTTTGCAGCTTAAGGAGGAAAATAAGTCCATGATTTTTCAGGTTTTAAAGTAATATGTTTGTACACATTACTTTACATATATGTATTTAAAGGACATAAATGGTCAACAGGGAGGATGGACAACTATGAAGGAAAAATATAACAAGTAGTAGAAATCTCCTCACTGAGAAAACAAAGACCACAAAATAAATGAGTGACAAATAAATGAGCCTTTCTTGCCGTGCAAAGTTAGAGACTCAGCAGTCTATAAAGTGCTGAGATGTGGAGGACAGAGCAGGATCCTAAGGGACAAGATTGTACTGTATTGTACTTTTTCAGTCCCTCCAGACTATTTTCATGCCTTTGTTTTTTTCTTTCATGAAAAGAGAACTGTATTCATGTGCATGTCTTTTTTCTCTGATCTTACACCTTTCTGCAGAATGTTTTTAAATGTTTAATTTCCCTTCTAATAGATATTTGATGAGAGAGACGATTTACTGTCTGCTAAAAATCAGAATTTCTTTGCTATGTCATGCCCTCTAACAGCCTAATGCATTACATTCCAAGCCACCCAAGAGTCAGGGACATTCTTACATTAACTTTCTTTAAAACAAAACAAAACAAAACAAAAAAAATCCAAGTATGTCCATTGGGGCTAGAAGTTTAAAGGAGATTAAATTGTGTGCAGTGAGAAGCAGAGATTGTCTGCATGACAAGCAGATTAAATGTGTGTAGATGAATTTTATTTTTCTTTAAGTGACACTTTATTTTTCAACGCAAAATCAAGTCATATTTAATAAATATTAGATATATAACTTAAGCTTATAAATATTAATAAAATGCAATGTATAAATCAGGATAATCAAATATAAATCATGTATGTAAAAAAAAAAACAAAAAAAAAAAAACCTCCACTCTACTCTCCTCCATTCCTTTGTGGCCGGTTGCCCTCTTCAAGCTCGGGTCCTCTATAAGAGGCCTGGGAGGTTGAGGGTTCTGCACAGTATTTTTGCTATTCCTAGGACTGGCTCTTCTGGACCAAGATCTCTGATGTTCCTGGAGACACTCTCCCAGCTTGGAGGACACAGCTCCAAGTACTCCAAATACTATTGGCACCACTGCTGTCTTCGGCTTTCAGATTTTCTCTGTCTCTTCCTTCAACCCTTGCTACTTCTCCAGTTTCTTGTTCAGTTTCTTCTTCTTGATATTATTGTTGCTAGGGATTTCCAAGTCAATCACCACTGCTCTCTTCTGGAGTTTATCGACCACCACTTTGCCCGGTTGGTTACCCATCACCAGTTTATCAGTCTGGATCTGGAAGTCCCACAGGATCTTTAGTGTTGCATCCTTTCCCTGCATCTTGCATCCTGGTATTATATGCTGGATTGTCTCTGGGACATCTTTGCTGTCTTTCTCTTTCTATTTCTCTCTCTTTATATACATACATACATGTCTACATATATATATATATATATATATATATATATATATATATAT
>JAOWBL010063287.1:0-21706 GCA_028564865.1 Zenarchopterus dispar
TATATATATATATATATATATGTATATATATATAAAGGAGAAAATAGTCAAAACATAAAATGTAATATATATATATATATACACACATACATAAACACACATAGTACGTAATTATGTTTTAAATGAATTATTATCAGGATTATATGGAATTTATTAACTTCTAAGTGACATTAGCCAATAGTGCTAGCAGGCAGTTGCTAATTTCTGAGTATAGGTCCACTCAGTTCACTTCTGTCTCTAGTGGATGTGGAGCGAGAGAAGACGAGGGTTATAAACTGATGCTGATAGGAGACTAGAGGAAGACAAGCGAGACCTCAGCAGCTGGACCAGTGGGACCTCCTCCCCACAGGTAGAGGACACAGCAGAAACACACATGACAGAGTGACCCTCGAGTGGAGTGGTGTTCACTTCGTGGGCCTCCACAGGATGGTCCATCGTGACTACTGCATGAGCCTGAGTGCTGATCTTTGTGCACTGGATTTTAAAATGCACAGATGTGTGCCACTGGGAAATCGATTCTTTCTTCTTGAGTGGACACCATGGGTCTGTGTGGGCAGCGTGAACTTCGATTTCCACCTCCACTTTTACCGTGGAGTGGAACGTAGTGACACTTTGACTAACGTTGGACAGATTTTCCTGATGATGTGCTGACTGTTTGGAGCTGTGTATTTACATGCTCACGTGCGTCCACAAATGTGCGTGCTCGTGTTTTATGTGTTATTTATCCCATTTGTGAAGGATTTCAGCGCGGCGCTCTGTTGTGTCTGATGTGTGTAATGGGATTACTTGACTGGACGGGATTGAGTGTGTCATCAGGGAGGAGCCCAGGATGTGGCTGAAAAACTCAGTGGTGGAGAGCGAATCACCTGGGACAGTCATATTCCACAGGTGAACACCTACACACTCAAAGCAGATGAGAAACAGAAGCAGGAAGTCATTTTTGGTCCTGTAGCTGCCTAAAGTACAAAACGACTGTCGGGTTTTATGACAAGGACTCTTGTCTCGCCATTTCTCCCCCACACACAAACACATCACTCAAAGCAAAGTACTTGAGTGGAAAATACTCGGTGGACCGACTTCTCCCCGGCCTGGCCTTCAGGTTGGTTCAACTTTAGTTTTAAGAAGTGGTTTACTTTTCAGAGCTCCAAGAACCACAACAAACTTACATTATTCCTTTAAAAATGGTACAACACCACATGTACGGTTTGTTAGATGTTCTCACAGTCAAATGAAAAAGGAAGGCAGGCTTTTTATTATTTATGATGTTTTTGATTTGGTATTTTGGACAAAGAAAACTAACATGGACATGTTTGACCATGAAGCACAAAGACATTATCCCAACAGTTAAGAAAGACTTTTCTTTCTTTCTTTTTCTTTTTTTTTTTGCAGCCACAAGACTTCAGGACCTCATTTCAACCTCAAACCCTCCTGTACGTCAGACTATTTCCGAGTCAAATGTGGACTAATCTGTCTGACAACGAAAGCATCAGCAAACGTACAAAATGGCTGACAAATGAAATGATCTCGGTGCTGCAGGGGTCCAATCAAAGAGCAGAACCAGAAATAAAATGTTGTGGTGGGAGCTCAGAGAGAAAAACGAATGTGTGCAAACCTCGATAAAGCGACGCGATATTGTAAACAAAAGGAGTAAAGTCCTCCACAACAATCTGAGAGTGTGATAATTTCAAACAGAAAGGATTTATTCAAAAGGTGGGTTTAAAGGCTGTACACACACACACACACACACACACACACACACACACACACACACACACACAAGGATAGTTCTGCCCTTCAATTTAAGAAAGCAGAACCCACAATGGTCAGTAAACAGTGACTTATGAAAATCAGACACTGCTTTTGAATTGTAGTTTAAGAGAATCATTATTTATAAATAAATAAATAAATAAATAAAATCCTAATGAAGCTGGCCTAACCTTTTTTTCCCCGCTCACTGCCTGACATTAAATCAGACTCAGGTTTTCCTGTTTTAGGTCAGTTAAGATAACCAACATTATATGTTCTAAATGCCAGAATAATTAGAGCGAGTATTTTTGGACACTCAACAAGAAGAACTGATGGACAAGCTAGCTTTTTATTGAAAAAAATAATAATTGAAACTCAAATCCCCTAAAGTTGCATTCATGTCCATTAATATTCAACAGCCTGTTAAAGAAAGAGTTACAGAAAAGCTAAATATGTTTTAAAATCTCCTTTTGAGAAGAGGAGAACGCTGAATCTAAATGAGTGAAAAGAAAAACTGAACACAGAAATAAAGACGGGAGAGGAGTCACTGAGGAGGGGAATTACAGCAAAGATGAGGCATGAAAGAGGACGAGAGGGAAACATCATTTGTGATGTTGTACAGAAAGTTAGCCAGGTGTTGCGGTGTCTTCGCTCGGTCAGACCGGACCCTCCAGCGCCTCCCTGCCGTGTGTGTGGCGAGGCTACGTCATTACCCCTTTAATGAAACATCTGCTCCATCTCTGTTCCATGCTTCCCTTCGCATCTATCTGTCTGAATCCTTCTCAGTCATTCAATCACCATGACGCCTTCGCTTTCCATCCCTCCCCAGGAGCGAGGGAACGAGTGAGAGGACAGACGGAGTGACTGGTGCCAGAGTGCAAAAGGAGGGAATAAAAAGAAAGATGATGCTGCCAAGTATCCAAGAGGGACACTGGTGAGAAGAGGAGGATACTGGAGTGGAGGATGGAGGAGAAGAGGAGAGGAGAAGAGCCAGCTCTGTGCCCCAGGCGAGGTAATAATCACGCTAATGACTTCAATCAACACAAACTTCCTGTGCAGCATTTTTTTTTTTTCTTTTTGGCCTCGGCTGCTATGTTGTAAGAAAAATAACTTTTTTTCAGTTGACTTTCGTTGTCATTTGCAGCAACTTTATAAAGGAAAACAATCCAATAATGATTTCTGAGCCACAAGTTTCTTCTTGTCACAAACTAATCAAGTTGTAGTTATCATCGTCACAACTAACAAGGGATTTCTCTGAGATTCCATCTTAAAAATTAAATACACATTCAGACATCCTTATAGACGTTCAGCCCCCTCAGCCTGACAAGCTGGGGTCTTTCTGTGGGACAGTCAGGGACCCAGGACACTAGCTGTGGGTCTCATTTGCAGCAGCTTGTCTCTCAGTAGGCTGAATCGTCCTGAAGACACGGGACAAATCAAAAGACACTATTCTCACAGCGTGACTCCCTCTGTCCAGGTGTATGTGAAGCAGGTAGACAGCATCCTCTGCACCCACCTTCTCCTGGTAAGTGAACTGCCGATGGGTTGGTCTGGATGGTGGAGCGAGGACCTGATCTTAGCAGATGGAGCAGCAGTCTTTCCAGGGTCTTTATTATGTTAGATGTCAGGGCGACAGCTCTGAAGCCACTGACTTTACTGGGGTGAGCCTTCATTGGAAACAGGAAGGAGACATGATGTCCTCCACAGAGTAGGGAACCGCCATGCTGTGGTCCAGGATGTGGGAGCACATTCATGTCTCAGTGAAACACAAAACTGCACTCGAAATATTCCTTCTGGGTCTTAATCAGTGCAGCCAGCTCGTCCGCCTTATTTCCCAGAGACCTCATGTTCCCTGTATCGACCTCTGGAAGGGCAGGTCAAAATCTCTTCTCCACCTCTGTAACACCGTCATCTCTGCTGTAGCTCCTGTGGGATCGCAGGTCTCGCTCCAGGTAGCACATACATACACACACACACACACACACACACACACACACACACACACACACACACACACACACACAATGTGCCTGGAGTCTCAGGGGACAGGAAATGCTTTTTCCAAGGTAAAAGTAGGTGGAAGAAATTCTCACACGCACACACGAGTAAAAGTTGTGTATTCTACTTTTTATGTGGACTTCATAATCCAACAGCCATTGCAACATCAAATGCCACTTTGCATGTATCCCAGAGACATGCTGACTAAGGGCAGCCTTTGATGTCACCGGCAATAAAAATAGGAGGAAATTTCCACCGCTGCAGCATGGTGTTGCAGTGATAAATGTTCTGATGCTTGACCCCAGCTAACCCCTAACTGAGGGCCAGCGGTGCATTAAATGTGGAGTTTTTGTAAATTCTTGCATTGGTTTCCTCTCTCAGTCCAAAGAGAGCAATTAAATGAATTGACTGATGATTCTGAGTCAATCACAAATACTCTGACCTATTGATTTGTCTTCACTGGAATTCTCACACTTTGTAAAACCGATTACTATATCGTCTGAGACCATCTTAGAAGAGCTTTTTTTATCCCTTTCTTGTTGTTATTAATTCACTATTTACTTCTGTATTCTCCATTTTACTTGCTGTTTGGCAAGGTTTAGTCTATGCATTTGACTCAACAGGTTTAGGCACCAAAAATACTTAACTAACAGTTTCACTATCTGTTCAGAATTTACACCAAAGTATTTACCTCTGGATCTATAAGTGAAGCTAGATGTCTTGATAAACCAGCAGTTTAACCAGTTTGACATGTTCATTGGTGAGCTTGCGACTGAACCAGGCAGCAGACACATTCAGGCCTCATCTGGGCTACTTTTGGTACTTAGTTGTGCCACTGGCAAGTGCTACGTGGGCCAGATGTGTGTCAAAGTTTACAATCTGCGCCCAAGTTGGATCTTGGCAGATGTTGTATGAGATATGTGGCTAGTTTTAGCATGGGAAACGATAAGTACTGCGAGGGCAAGACACCAAAAATCCAAAGCAAATAAAGATTTGGGTCATGTTTTGGGGAAATCTGGCCGAGATTAGAAAGCTGCATTCACCTCGAGTAAATACTGTCAATCGAAGCCAAATGTGAGCCAAAAAGAACTGAGTAAAGTTTGCAGAGAACAGTCTTTACTATCTGAGAAAAGTACCAAGTGAAAAATAACCCAAATTAATTCACAATTGTAAGTGTTGATTGAAAAAGTTACTTACAGTTGACATAAAAGTACAAATTAGTGATAGATGGCAAAACAAAGTTGGAATTGCTAATGAACGACTGGATGTATGCACTGCTGCTTGCGAAGTTCTGCTTCAAATGATAAATAGTTCCTTCAGGCTTGCATGATTTTCTGTTAGAATTCAAACACTCACTGATGCTTGACTGCAAGGTAATGCATCTGAAGCAAAGTGCAGCTGACATGCCCAATGAATAATACAAATATGGTATATATACTGCTATGAATTATGGAAAACTTTGCTAATCTGAGTCTCGGCACAGATAACTATAGTAAAGTTGTTTTTAAATGTTCTGAAGAGCATATTTATGAGGGGCTGTTTCAAATATCAACGTGGATTTGTTTCGAACACTCCAGCGAGGCTCTGTGTGTTCAATTTGTCAAAGATTAGCGCACAAACACACACGGCTGTAAATATTGAGTAATGATCTGGAATGTATTTAGCTGGTGGTGCAGCAAGGAGGATTTTTTTTTTCTGTGACTGACTCAACAGCATTAATCTACAATTTACTGTACTGTGAGATAAATTAAACATATCTTTGCTGTGGATAAAATGTGCATTTTTCTCCCTGAAATGTTTGAGTTGGCAGTTGATGTAGGCTTCATGTAAATGAGTTTTAAGATGATTTTACCCTATTTTAGGAATCCTTTATTTCTTTAAATGCTTAAGAAAGCTGCTTATGTTTGGTAGACATAGCTTCAAGATGGATGCAGTATCACCAGCAGTTTTAGTTAACCATGATTTGCTGGAGACTTTTGTATATTTTTGTAGTCCACAACATTACCAGTCCCTTTCCCAGTATGGGTTCATTTTATTCTATTCCCAGCGTTTTGTGGAGGAGGGAAGTGTTGGATGAATGAAGCAGAATCTGACAGTTACATACCTGGAGCTACGAGCGCTGAGCTAAAATGAAGTGAAACAGTGTGTGGAGGAAGGTTTGGATGCATCACACTAACCTGGAGCATGCATGCGAGCTCCTGAATGTGTCAAAGAAAAGCCGGGACGGTGAGATACTGAATTTAAAGCAGATGCATGTTTCTTTCTGGAGGTTAGTCTCTGCTACTGCTACCCAGTTCTTTACTTGTCTATTCTGTGCCATTGCCAGAAACTATGAATGTTTTTGCTATTAAAAGGAACTCTTTTTTTCCAACTGAAATATGCAAAAGGATATTTGAATGTATTTTAAGATGCACTAAAATTATTCTCCTTTTGAAGTCTTTGCTCTTTGTAGTGTGCTCAAATAATTGCAGTTACAGCACCCTCTTTGCCATATTTGGAGCCCAGCAGGGTTTCAAGCTAGGAGGCCCTGGCACCACTGACTGCCAGTGTGTCCAATCTTTTTCATGCTCAGCCAACACACTCCCCCAATGAACACACATTCCGGTTATAAAATCCCATCCATCTTGGCATTCATGTTTCAGCTCCCCACTGGCTGCAAGCCCCTTCCTTGCCTTATTCCAAAGCTCAATAAAATTAGTTTGAATGCAGAGAAAAGAGAAAAGGGGTTAAGTTTGGAAAGATGTGGGAGGGAATCTGAATGGATCCAGAGGTATTTTATTTGCAGTGGTCTCCTTTTATCCACCTAGTGGGTACTGGGCAAAATGAATGGGCTGGTTTGTTTTACGGGTGACCAAACATGACACTTGAATGTTAATCTGCATGATGATAAAGCCTGAGAGAGCCGGAGACACTTTGTGATGAGATGGGCTGTGAACTAGTCAAGTGCTCTGTTTTGTTCCATCTCTGCCAACCTCACAGCTTTTGAGAGGCAGTCCTTTGATTGTGTGGTGATTCAGCTTCTCCTAACATATTGTGCATTTGTGTCAGCCACTACAGAATAGTACATTTTTAACTATTATACAATATGCTGGAAGCCTTGTATGGGAAAGTTTTGCTTCCACCAAGCACTTATAGTGGCAGCGGAGTGCAGTATTACTAATGGAGTTATAGAACATCGATACTGACATTGATCTACACTTACTATATTACGTCACCAGCATTCTGCACTGAAATCACTTCAATCTAGTAATTTTCCACACAGTGTTGCACCCCAGACATTTCTGTATACAGTGGTTTTCACTATCTTTCTCTGAAATCCTGCTTTGCAATTCAGCACTGGTTGCAAGTGCACTTTTCTGCTGCAACATTTTGCACAACTAAGTACTTGCAATAGCTAATGTAAACACCGATACTAAGCCAATTTGGTTCATTTGGATGGTCCACAGTGCGGTGCACTAGATATGCTAGTCCCTTTTGCTAAAAAAAATTAAAGTACCAGCAGATTGTATCAGGATGAAGTTAAAACTTTGCTGTAATTGTGGCCCAACATTATAACCACCAACTTGATATTGAGCAGATCCTCCTTGTGCTCCCAAAAGAGCTCCGGATCTGAACAAAGAACAAGTGAGGGTGTCCTGGAGCACCAGATACTCCAGGATGCTCCAGAACGAAGAACATGTGAAGATGTCCTGGAGCACCAGATACTCCAGAACAAAGAACATGTGGGGGTGTCCTGGAGCACCAGATACTCCAGAACAAAGAACATGTGAGGGTGTCCTGGAGCACCAGATACTCCAGAACAAAGAACATGTGAGGGTGTCCTGGAGCACCAGACACTACAGAACAAAGAACATGTGAAGGTGTCCTGTAGTGTCTGGTGCTACGCTGTTAGTAATTGAACGTTTGGGCCTTTGGGTTGTGGAGTGGGGCCTGTGTGGATTGGAAGTGCTTCCCACAGAAGTCTTCAGGTTCAATTCACTTAGGATAGGACAAGTTTTGAGAACAAATGAACACCTCTGATGCGTTTTGTGTTCTTTGAAAACTTGCTAAAATATTTGTTGAGGGGCAAACTAGGCAGCCACTGTACTGGAGTGGAATGGCGTTGCCATGTGTGGGGTGTGGCTTTCTCAGCAGAACATTATATTTCAACAAGATCAGACATATTTGCTCACATTACCAGTCAGTGGTCATGTTATCCCTGATTGGTGTATAGCCATTCACTTTGCAAAACTTCTCCCTTGTTAAAAAGGAATAGTACCATTTACTCTGGTACAAATGTACCGAAGTAATTGCAAGGTATGGGTGGAGTCTTTCAAGTACATTACACAAGTGTCCAACAGTTAATTAGCCATGCTATTTGCCTCAGTAGAAAACAGATGATGCAAATTATTTCATCAGTGGAAAACACGCTAACCTATATAAGTCTTTCCAAATGTTTATTTCAATACATTTTCACCTTGTAATGTTTTCACCCGAGGTTGCATTTCAGGAGGGTATCATCATGTTGGTAGAATACCTCATGCATTGCCATGGTTACTATAACATAGACAGAAATGGCTATCTGTTTGATTTTTGCAGTACAGGACATGTTTCTTGAAATGGAGAAGGAAAAAACAAAAAGAAATGTGATCTACTAGGAAAAGCTAGTGCCAGGCATCAGTATTTTGAGAAACTGCTAGAGATACTACAACACTTTGGACATCTACAACAACACATCATCCAACTGAATCTTTATGTTTTATTCTCTACTGCCTCCTCCAGAAACTGCTCTTTACAAACACTATGTATGCTGGAAATTCTTTAAAACGACTTTCAGCACCCGAAAAGCCAGTGCCATCTTTTTCAGCAGGATTAGTCTATCCTCTACTGTAAGTTGAAAGTTAAGTCCCCATTCTATTGCAGAGCCAAGATGGCAACCGTTGCAGACGTTTACATCATTCCACACTTAACGTTATAAGTGCACCCTTCGGATATTCATACAGTACTGCATGTTGAATGTCAAGAAAAGCACATCACTACACTTAGACTAAAAATAAAAAATAAAAATAAAAATTGATGCATAAAATATTATTACGGTGATTATAAACACCTCTGGATTCAATTTACCTCCTCTACCTTTCACAATATTTTATTGATAAGATATACATATCTTTTATGAACGTAGTGTACACATATTGTGTCTCTGAAATTAAACACGATGCAAGCTTTAATCTGCTATGGATAGTTGTCTGCAAAAGCTCTTCAAATTTAATACATAGCTCCAAATACAGATGGAATTTACTTCACAAAAGATGTTTATCAAGTAAACCATGAATGAACTAAAAACCACATTTCCCTAAATCCCTGTAACCAGAAAGTTAATCTTGAAATTAGGACTTTGATCACACATTATAGATGCAGCAATACGTTCAAAGCATATAGATCCTGAAGGATTTGTGAGATTTAAATGCCAGCATAAGAAGATTCTCCCTCATGCCGAGCAACAGAAGAGTCCCTGGTGTTTAATGACGGTCTTTTG
Source organism: Zenarchopterus dispar (assembly GCA_028564865.1). NCBI lineage: Eukaryota > Metazoa > Chordata > Actinopteri > Beloniformes > Zenarchopteridae > Zenarchopterus > Zenarchopterus dispar. The sequence goes on from JAOWBL010063287.1 coordinate 9,263, forward strand.
GAGCACTGTTTTGGAAAATAAATACAGATTGAATAAAGGTAAATTTTAAAAATGGTAACTTTTTTACTTGATCATTTTATTCTTTTGTAAATGTTGTCTTACAATATAAGTGTTTCAAATGAAAAGGTAAAGATAAATCCTTTAGAGTTAAATAAACAAAACATTACTTTGAATAAGCTATTAGTGTTTGAGATAATCTACATTTTCAGCCAAAATAATTCTCAATGCAATAAAACAATAGTTGACACAGTTAACTTTATCTAGTGAATGGGTTGTTGGTGCCTGGGCAGCTCAATGTTCCAGTTATTAATACTGAAATTTGCTGCGCATGCTGTACCCAGTATTAATTGGCTTTTTGATGAGCTGAAGCTCAGATTCGTTGTCTGGTCAACAAGCAAAGCTGGACCTTTGTGTCTTCTTGGAAAATTCATAAACTAGAAGTGCAGCGCCGGGAAAATCATTCCCCATGATGCAAGAGTGAAGTTCAGCAATTCAAAATCTGCTTACAAAATGAGCAGTTTTTAATCACCAAATTTGTCTGCAACAGAGAAAATAAACACAAATTATGTCTTAGAAATGCCATGGATTGCAATGTACTTCAATCTCACGTTAAAAAAAAAAAAAAATCAAAGAGATTAGAGAAATGTTAATATTTCAGATCATACATTGTGATACTTTGGACATGTAGCACAAAGTATGTTTTTATTTTGTGGTGTTTTTATATTCTAGCCAGCTCAAATTCATCAGTCTTACACAATGTTGAGGGCTGAGATGCATCAGAATGTCTCTTAGCTGTATTCATGCTATTTCATCTGTTGTTATGTTTATTGTCTTAATGTTGCAACACAAATTACTACTTGTGAAGTCATGAATGGGGATATTATGCTTAAAAGCCATGCGCAGTGGTTAAGTTTGGTCTTCTGTCATGATACAAACTCAGTCTTAAGTGAGGGTGGACTTTCTTTTTCACATGACTACATTTCATTTGTTGGAGCTTTGCCGTTGTAACATCTTTTGTCCAATATTTTCTCTGAGAAAAAAAACAAACAAACATCTAGCCATCAGGAAAACATGCGAACTCCACACAGTAAGGTCCAGAATATTCTTGCAGCTTCGAGAAATCGTTCATGTATATGCATTTGATGTATGTCTCGTATCTTTTGGACGTGCATGACTGATGCACTAAACCAGTGGTTCCCAAACTTTTTCTGCCCCCCCCCCCTTTGGTTTATAAGGAAATTTTTGCACCCAGGTCTATGGCTATGAAGGGGATTTTGATAGGGACCTTCCATGTGAGAAACAGCAGTATTTTTTAACCCTTCTTGTACTGTTCATGTGAAAGGAAGTTGAAGAGCTGGTAATGGTGCACCTCAGAATGATGGTGCAACAACTACACCATCTACAATTTTAATTACGTTAAAGGGATGGTTCTTGATGATTGAAGCAAACTATTAAGAATCTATCCTTTTTCAATAACATGGTTTAAGTTGTATAAAATTGGACATTCCAGGTGATGCATGCACTTGTATGTAGATTTCCAAAATGTTTAAGGGCTGTGTATTGATTATATCTCTGTTTTGTTTGTGTGAGTGTAGTAGATGGACTCGGTGTGTCTGTGGCTGGCAGCACTTATTTTTGCTAATGTTAGAAGAATAAAGACAAGGTGTTGACTTGGCCTGAGGAGACAGCTCAAGCTTGTTAGAGAAGCAAAATGCGTAGAGATGGGAAGGCAACCACGTTAGAAGCAAATGTCAGTTGCTTTAAGAAGCCCTGTCTCCTGGGAGGCAGCTTTGTGTGACAACAACTGACTGTTGGTCTGTCTGTTGGCATGAACGTGACTTAGAAATGTATATCTGCTTTTATCCAGATCTGCCTTTAACAATCGAAAGCGCAAGGTTGTGATGGAAGGATGTTTACCCATCACAACCTTCTTTTGTCTTCTGAAGATTTTAGATGAGATTAATTTTCATGAAATTTCCATCCATGTTTGTTTTGACATTCTTGTCAATATATGTATTTAATAGTCATCTCTTGAACATCTAATTTGGATTAGTATTCTGAATAAATGGCAACAGCTGTTTTAAAAGGATTTTCTTGATCTTTCTAAATAGTTTTTTATGTTTAATAACACATTATACCAATCTCTGTCTTGATATCTATACACTCCAAAATAAAGACAATTAGTTTCAACTAGTTTGTTAAACGTGTCATGAAATATGATCTACCAATATGTCCTTGGACTGACCTTTTTTCTTCATGTAAAGACACAATAATAACCGTTTCACCAACTCTGAAACTACCATCAGGGCTTTTTTTCCTTTTTAAACCAGTCTTAACAGATGATACAGGTGGTGCAGCAGCCAAGTCTTAGAAAAACCTGTTAAGGCAATCATCCAACATCCTGTTCAAATCCCAACACCGGAGGTGGTGGTTGTATCATCTTCTCTTAAAATTTCTAACATTTTTGATTTGTTCCATATAAATGTATTGATGTTCTCTAAAGAATTTGGCCTGAACAAATAAGGTAATCTTTTTCTAAGCTCAGGTAACAAGTATGAAGGTACGAACATGTACGAGGTACAAAGTTAGTGTCAAACACTAACCAAGATAGAAAAGAAAAGCAGAAAACTTGACAATGTAGCAAGACAGAAAAAAGACAAGAGAAGAAAAATGACAAGATAATATTTAGTTTCAGTTGCTGAATAAACAGATGAAAATGATCAAGAGAAATAAAAAAAGAAGATAAACCAGAACTTACACAACAAATCAGAAAAAGCAAGAAGTAAAGCAAACTAGGAACCATAAACAAATATAATAAAACAGGAGTACTAAGATTAAACTCAGGAAGAGAATCCTAAAACCACGATAGAATCCAGTGGACACTCCTCACTTTATGTCAAACTTTTCCATTTTCACACAATCACCATTCCTTCCTACCATTGAAAGGAATTTTTTTTGGACCTTTGATGATTTTCTTTATCAAGCAAGACTCAAGTTGTTCTCTACAACAAATAGAGTCTTTTCTCGACCAAAACCTGAGAAAATTTGAGTGGCCCATAGAAAGTTGGCAAACTTGCTTCCTATTGGCATTGCTAAGGCTATGTCAACAAGTAACTTTGGCCCCATTTAGACCTGATTTTAGTGTCCATCCTGAGTGATCTGATCAAAAGTGCACATCTCTAAATACACCTGTTCACACCTGGCATTAACATGTGGTTCCATATATATCCTAAACAGAAACTTGACTTGAGCAACATGTAAAACTATGCCTAGTTACCAGAATGTTTTTATGTGGTTCTTATTACATGAACTTTAATGCTCTAGTCTATTTGAGAAATGTGCATGTTCTGTTATAAAGCATGATAAAGCAAGATGAAAACATACGATTAAAAATAAAAGACAGAGTCACACCAGAACCTAGTAAACTATATAAATAAATCACGCCATTAATGATCCAACCGAGTCCATCGCTACTTCTATTATTAATAATTAATTGCTGTCTTACACCGTAGTCACACTGTCATCCCACTGTATAAAGCCCCCTCCCAACCTTAATGCAAAATTCACGTTCTTTGATTAATGTTCCACCATTCAATTCCTTTCATAGTCGTCTGTATTTTTAATTAAATGGTTTTTCTTCTTGACCTCAGAATATACAAGATTTTTCATACCTACCATGACTTAAGAGAGATGTTAGCATTATAAGGTGTATGCGTGTGTGTGTGTGTGTGTGTGCTGCCACTGTCGCAGGTGGTGGCATGCCCATAAATCAGAATATTTTCTGTCAGACAGGAAGACCATAGTATGATAACCATAAAATTAAATGAACCGCAACACATACACACACACACAGCTGTACGGCACTGCAGGGACTAGATCCGGGGAGCCTGACTTTCACTTATAACTTATTCATGCTTCACGCCTTCATCTGGCACACCTGGGAAAAAGTCAATTTTATTCACAGCGGAGGGCTCATCTTATGCATCCATTGAGTATGAAAATAACACTTTGCTCCTCAAACATCTCTACTTTATTTTTCTTTAAAAACTTTCCTCAACTATTTGTGTGATACTGAGGATGTCCCTTCACACCTTAGTTTGTGTGCTCTGGTCCATATCATTTGATGACTGGGTAAACTTGCACCATTTTTCTGTTCATTCAATGTTTAAAATCAAATTGTGTCTAAATGTGTGTTTTAAAAACTTCCAAAACTGCTGCAAACAAAATATGTCAAAAAAAGAAAGAAGATCCCTGCCACACTCGACTTCCCACTGATCACTTAACAATGCTTGGTCGACCCACAGAAGAACTGTAGGTCGCTAGTGCGCTGCCGAGTAATAACTAGTCCTCGCTTAAGCTCTGGCAGCGAGGATGTTTGGACAGATTTAATACAAATTAATGTGAGCTAAACATTCTTTAGCATGACAGATTAGCATTCAAATAGCTAACTTGTAAGGCGACCATGCTAAGGTCAGCCGACAGGCCCCTTCATTTCACCCATTTTTTTTTTTTTTTTGGATTAACAAGAGTGGGTTCAGCAGTGTCACTTCCTACAAATGCAGTATTATGCAGAAAGATTAAAACAAGGCTTCAAAAGCACTCTATAAAAATTCTGTAAGTGACGCTAAAGCCAGTTTGTCCACGTCTTTTATTAGTCTATGTTTTAAACTAAGCACTATAGATGTTAGGATTAAATGTTGGGGACTGTGTTTTTTTATGTGTCTTCCATGAGAATTAAGGGCAAAAATAGGAATCATCCTTATTGCTGCAGACTCAAAATAATGTTTAAGTTGTACTACCTGCTATTCTTCGGAGAAAAGTAATTCATAATTTTTTTCAGAGTTACCTTTCTACTGCAACTAAGTCACTGACTTGATTTGTTTGGTGCTTTTGAAGAGGATTTTTGTCAAAGGCTACTGTAGACTGTGAAGCCAAAACTGTTCTCACTTCAAGCTGAAATGCTGGATTCTGCTAAAAACAGGTTTAGCAAAGGTTATCACAAAGTTTTCGAAAAAACAACAGAGCTGCATTCATGAGAAATGATAAAAGGTCAAAGGACAGAAAATGGAAAAACAAATCGTCAGCAGTACAGGAGTGGAACGGAGGTTCATCAAGTTGAGGAGAAACATGGACCAAACCATCTACTGTCTATCTGAAGTATTTTGCCAAAGATCCACAAAGATAGGTACTGAAGTCCGGGACATTCTTCTGGAGCAATCTTCTCAGCAACCCTCCCAACCTTCCTGCAATTTTCCTCTTGGCACAAAAACTTATTCATTTGACTTTTGCCCATGGTAATCAATGGATGAAAAATATTTTAACCCCTTTTCTCTATTCTTGACTTTTCATCTTCAGATCGCTGGATTTGTGATTTTCTTCAAGCATACATCTTCCTATTGTCATGGCTGCCAATATTTACAAAAAGTAGCAAAAAACATCCAAGTACAATCCTTCAAAGCAGGAATGACATCAGTTTAAAAAAAAGTTTTTATAGTAAGTAACAATTCAAGTTTTATGTATTTTTAAAATTTAAAATAGAAGATATATCTATATGTAAGTGAAATTGCATTATTTAGCTTTCAGACATCTTTTGTAAAACCACTGAAAGCTGCTCACTGCTTTATGAGCAGCGGTAAACACACCTACAGTTTTGTGCATTTAAAGCTGATTTATATATTTCTCCATTTAATCATTGGGACATAAATCTATATGTTATAAAGCTAGGATTTTATCAAATATAAATTACCAGCCGAGAACTGTTATTTACAGCAGTTTCGTGTATATTAGTGTAAGCTCTTGGGTTACACTGCAAAAACTCATTCTGTAAGGAAGTAAACTCACCTTGATTCAAGAAAATTAGAAGACTAATTCAGACTATTTTGCTAAATTTAATAACTGTAGTCAAGGAAACATTTTCTTACCCCATTGGAAAAGATAGTTTTTGCTAAAAAAAAAAAAAAAAAAAAAAAAAAAGAAGGCAATTTCGACTAGATTTACAATTAATAAGTGTACTTCTATGGGGGTTGTTATTGCAGTGTTGTTGACTGTATGCCATCTCATGCAGTAATAATGTGTATTAGCAGCTACTGTGAACTGAATTGTAAAGGCTGTGAAGTGTGATATTTAAATCTTGTGGTATTTTGACAATGACATGCCATTCACATTTATTTAAAACCTCTGGAATTGATGTCAACTTGTGGTACAAGGGCATTATTATATCCTTCGCGTTAGTAGATGACACCTCGGCCAGTTCAGGTTGCTGATGGTGATGGATAATATATTCATTTTTGTTTCAGCCCCAGGGCAGCACAACCAGCTGTAACAAATATTATAGTGAGCATGTTAACCAGCACATTCTTTTTTTACACCAGAGGTGGAAACCAGAGGTCACTTTGCCAATCAGAATCACATCATCCAGGTCAATCAAGCGAGAGAGCTTTTGCTTTGGTCAGCTTCCCACTGTGCTTAAAATGCAAGGTAAAACAAAGTGTTTTTTCAAATATAACATAAAATCTGTTTACTTTATGACAAGGACCACACTTAAAAGTATCTCTATTGGTTTTATCAAAATACCATTATACACAATTTGACTCAAACTTTTTAGATGATTTTTCCAGTTCAACTTGAAGTCTCAAGGTGATTGTGTAATTGATGCAAGTATACCAGATGAATTGCTTTTGATTGAGGACAAGAGGTGAAAATCCATCTCTTACAACAGTTAGAGGGTACATAAGGGCTGCTGACAGCTAATGATGATAACGATGGCTGACATTAGTACTGTACACAATACATACATACGCTTGAATTAATCTCTGTGTATCAATATGAACATTATTGTTATTAATATTTGTTCATGCACTCCTTTAGGCATTTAAAAAGCAGCCTCTTGTTGTGTATGGTTAAATTTTGATTAGCCTGGATATTGTCACGAGACACTTCCATAGAGTGACAGAAAGGCCGTAAGCTGTTGCTGCTGGAGAATGCGTCTGGTTCAGGAAGTGGATCCGGAGCTGTTGGCACCTTCATCTTTCTTCTTTGTTTTGGATGTCATTTTTAATTGCATCATTTTTGAAGTCGTGTTCAAAAAAGGAGCTCCCTAAGTAAAGATGATCATAACTCCTGGTGATTCAGAGTTTGGTATGACTTCTCTTGACCTCAGTTGTCCCGCACTTCTTATTAGGGACAAAAAAACATCTGCACATCAAAATGTTTCCACAGATTGTCTGACCTCAGTTTGATTCAGTGAGTCACGATGATTTTTCAAGAAGCAGCCACAGTGTTAAGCATCATTTTACATCTGAATCACAAGCTTTGGCCCCTCTTTTTCTTTTCTTTGTCAGGTTCAATTAGTGCACTGACACGACTGTGGACAAACTATTTCAACTCCAGTGAATCACAGAGTGACTCTTGAGCCCTTTACCGAAATGAGATGCATGACATTAGCAGCTTCGGTCTGTTTAAGCAATATTCAGTCATTCAGACATTGGTTTTATTTGCAGATGTGCTCCTCATGCTTCATTTAGACATAGTAAGAAAAGGTGATGGGCAAATCCTTAGTGTGACTGAGATATTTATTATCCATGGATCATTGGACATTAGTAAATTAAGTCACTAAAATCCCCATCGAGTTAGATTTTTTACAACACCCTGTCTTGTCATGATGTTTTATTCACTGCATAAAATAAAACATCAGTAAATGAAAATATAACCTTCCTACAGGTTATCAAACTGTTAATTACCACTATTCATGAGTAATGTGGTCATTAACTTGAAAAATACATCCCCTAAATGGCTTGTTTTATCCATAAAAAATTAAAATCAAGCAAACAAACAAAACAAATGGTTTTATAAGTGAAATCAGCAATGAAAGCACTGTCACCATGTTTATTCGTAAAGGATTTGAAAAAGAGAAAAAACATGGTGAAGAAAAAGCCAGTTGTTAAATTAAAAAGGCTTGTTTTAAGAAAATTAGAAGACTATTTTAGAGGATGTTGCTGGTTTTAAAAATTCAAGTCTAGAAAAAAGTTCTTATCCCTTTGGCAAAGACATTTTTGATTAAATTAGACAATTTTGATAAGGATTTATGGAATATTGCTGAATCTACAAATATATTCATATAATTGTTTCTCACTTATTAGAGCATTGTTAATACCTTGATCTACAAAAGAGCATCCCTGTTGGAGATTTTGCTGCATTTCGTGATGCCATACCTATGAAAATTGTGAAGCATTTCCAAACAACAATAAGGTTCTGTATCTATTAGCATGTACAGCACTAAACATAAGAAGCTGTACTTCAAGATTTTGCAAAATCAGAAATACAAGACTTTCAGCTGCATATGTGGTTTCATAGTGCCGATGAACTCAGGTGTTGGTGTTGCTGCACTAAATTCTGGAGGGAATGCCAGATGTAATTCTTAGTTGCCCCGTGAGCATGAGCGTGATTGTCTGTATGTGGCTATACACCCTGGTCCCGTATGGTTGGACATGTATGGAGCATTCAACCAACCCCTTGATCCTGAATATGAAACAGTGCGTTCAGATAATGGCTTGGATGCCAAATGTAACTGATGACGATGTTAGGGATGTTAATTTGATAATTTTTAATCTCTTTTTGATCTGAAGCGAGAAGTAGCATTTATTACCTACACTTATTTAACTCTTGCCTCCACCCCTCTCCCTCATCTCTCTTAATCTGTCTTGTTCCCCACCCCCACCTGTTCCCTTCTTTTAATCTCTTTTTGGGACTTCTCTAGTAATTTGATTCTTTCCAGCTAAATCTGTTTACCCACTGAAGCCATTCGACAACAACAGATAACTCACAGCTCCTATGAGAATTTAAAAAAAAAGATGCTTGGAAACATGGCAAACATCATCATCTTCTCCATTCTCTTTATCTCCAAACTGTGCTTCAAAGACAGAAGCATCTCTACCCAGCAGGCACCAGCTGTAGGTCCTTTTCCCGTCACTGATTAAAACCAGGCCCTTCCTGACCACATGTGAACCCTGGCTTTAAAAAAAGGCAGAGGTCAGTTTGAAGGGAACTGTGTTTGGCATTTTCCAGAAGGGCTTTGACTGTGACTACCATTATGCTCTAAAAGGTCACAAACTATCTTGTGAAGCTGGAAATGTCCACTTACAAGCAAATGTAAAAGAGAGGAGCCCCATACAGGAGTTTCAAGCGTCTTATGAGTCATGTAGTATGAATGACTCTATGCTGTTCAAGATAATGATCCTTAAGCAGTGGTTTGGACAAGCTCTATATCTTATTTGATATATCTGGAAGATAATATGCAGATGGAGCCCAAGTCTTTGAAATTCAAGTTATGTGCATTGTTAGATGGCCTACAGTATTTGTGCATTTTCATTATTCCACCCAGGAGGTTGGCTAAGAGCTAGTTAATACATTAAGTCGTCTGTGCATTTCTGCACAGACGTATGATGAAAATCCTACAAATCCCAGTCTACCCACTGTGTTGGTGCCCTCTGGAAAGGTCTCGGTCGTAACCCTGTCGTCCTTTATCCTCGTGATGGCCTCACCCTGAGAGAGGACACGCATTCTGCTGCATTCCGCTCATTCCTGGTTGTTAAAAATAAGACCACTTTAAACTGAGCAGATCGGCTTTCCTGAACTCTGGGAGCTGTCATGGGAAGGTTGAACATGAAAGGCAAGAGCAGCAGTAAAACAGCCCTTTCCTAGTTTTTGTGAAAGGAAAGAGCAGGAGTTATAAAACAAACAATTAAGAAAATAATTGGGACATGTTTTTTTGATTCTTGTTTTAAAGCTTTTGGGGCTCTTTTAATGGTTCACTTACTACGTAGTTTACCTGCATTATGAATCATAGAAATGGAGATACTTGGTGCAATAAATATTTTGCCATCAAGAAATTAAAGTATGGCTTAGGGAAGGAGAATGTGTAAAACCAAAGATTTTTCATACATGTAAAATTATTTGGAACACCAGAAAAGAGGTTACCAGAACATATTAATTGCCAAACCAGATTCTTCCTAATTGACTGGATAAACTTTAAGATAACCTTGAAACTGGAATGACATGTCATGCAACACATCCTACACTAAACTTTGATTTCTAATTTGATTTATTTATGTTCTGCTTTGTTTTAATGAATGTACCATACCACTGGACATCAGTGTCTATAGTATCACATTTTCGCCTGAGATGCCCAAGTGAAGACACTTTTTTTTCCTTTTGCAGTTTTTGCCTTGCAGGAGTTGCCTGGTGGGAACCTTGTTTTCCACATATTTAGTATAGGTTTTACATTTGACACTCATCCTGATGCAACCCACTCTGTTTGTATTGGCTCAGGACCAGCACTACGAGTGGCTGGAGTGATGGGGGTTATCTGGAGTTCATTGTCTTCTCCAGGGACAGTTGGCACATGACAGGGCTGGGGAGTGATCTGGCAACCTTCTAGCTGGAGAACAAAAACCTTTGATTGCAGGCAAAATGAAGAATTAAGTCTTAACCTTTTGAACCCTATGAACCCAGCACTGGTTTCAGAAGAGTACTACTATAAATGGGACCTCCAGCATTTTTGGGTTAAAGGGGTAAATACATTCTTTGATGAACTGATTTAGCAAAAGTAATAGGGACTCAAAGTAGTTTAAAAAAAAAAAAATCTAAATATTGAAACTAAACTAGTAATCAGGTTCGTTCTTCTATCCCTAGTGTTGATGCTATAAGAAACAAGTTTGTGTCACGATTAAAAACTACAAACTTCTGATTATTTCAAAGGTTTTCTTATTAATGCTAACCTTCACATCTCTAGGTAAACTGTTTGGGTCACCACTGAAACTCTGGTGGAGGAACTCACATTTCCACAGTTCATAATGTATGACCACATGTGGTTCTGATGACATAACGCAAACTTTATCTCAAACTGGACAATGGAAAGAGTTGTTATTTTGGTTCTAGTACCCAAACACAAGAGATGAGGTGGGAGGAGTTTCAAAACTAAAAGTACGTCAACAAAAAGCACAGCATATGCAGCAATACATAGAAAATTTGAAAAGGGGCTCACTAGAAATATAAAGAAAACTAGAAGGAGAAACAGACAGGTTGGAAAACAGACACACCAGCAGGGAGGAATGGAAGCCAGGATATATAAACGGGGCTGACGAGACACAGGTGCGTGCAATCAGGACAGATGGGAACAAGAAAAGTCAAAGTAGAACCTAAAAACCCAAGACATGGACTTCCAAAATAAAAATGGGAACTACAGAATGCAAACAGAGGACATCCAAAACTAGCAGAAGAAATCAAAACCCGAACACAAAACCCTAAACTATAACAAAAAAAAAAAGACAGTGTTCAGAAGACAAAAACTGGCGGGTAGATGACATTTTGCTGAGCTTAATGTGTCTGTTAAGACATTGACAACAATGAAGAGTCCATGTGTCTGTTCTAATTCTGTTTTTTGTACCATTCAAGTGAAAAACTGTACATCTAAAAGCAAAATTCAATAACCATTTGGCAGAATGAGCTCTGTCCTTCACAAGACTTACTATACACAAGACAGAAAACACTTTCATTGCAAATGAAGAATTAACCTACAAAAAGTCAGAACACATTGAAATCAAACAAAACAAACTGACAACATTAAGTTGAAACATCTGCAAGCACATACTCTATCACAAAGGGACACATGAACAAACCGCTATGAGTCAAAAGTCACCAGTCCCAACTTTAAAATCAAACCTGTCTTCTGCATAAAAAAGGTGACAAGAGTTGTTGATTTGCTGTTTAAAACTATCAGCTTTTTGTGTTGTGGGATATCAGTTGCACAAGTTTGTCATCCAAATAAACAGGCATTTCCAAAATCAGCAGAAAAGAAAAAGGTATAAGATAATACAAACAGATATTGCTAACTACTGATAGGGTGGTCAGTATGTGAAACCTAACCTGTTGTTTGTCCTAAGTATCTATTTTTTAAACTTTTCATTATAATACTAATGGGAAGCACTAACATATAGGGAATTCATTAGCAATCAACACTGGAGTTTGGTAAGAGGGTTTGTACAGTTCCCTTCTTTGTGCGGACAATAGCTCCATCTGAAAAAGCTCCTACTAGCCTAGCATAGTCACTGCTATGCTAACTTAGGTGACATAATAAACCTCCTATCATCTCTAAACTTCTTCATTTAAATCTTGTGACTTGAAAATTTAACTTTAACAGAAATACTTATGTAAGATGACGCCAACGTTCTCATAAATAGATGCATGGAAGGAACTATATTCTGGTGTTACTATCTGCACTCTCTGGCATCAGTTGGGTAAACTCCACATTTACACCGCAATGCTGAACTTAGGTAGTTAGTAATAGAATAAAGGTTTCCCAGCGACCGTGTATATATATATATATATATATATATATATATATATATATATATATATATATATATATATATACACACATATACACAC
>JAOWBL010063349.1:0-21681 GCA_028564865.1 Zenarchopterus dispar
ACGGGCTGGGATAGGCTCCAGCAGACCCCCGTGACCCGGACATGGAACAACGGGTTTAGAAAATGGATGGATGGATGTTCCAGTAACATTTTTTTTTTGTCTAAAACCAATTCCAGTTACCTGGGCTTCAAGTATTACTCAAACGAAATACTCATCTTTTTCACATTTTCAAATTAAACAGCATTTTTTAAACACCAAAAGGAGAGATCAGTTTTACAGATGCATATTTGACCTGGGAAACTCTACTGTGGCTTCAGATGATCCAGTAGATCCAGTAGTGGATCCAGTAGATCCAGGCGATTCAGTGGTGGATCTGGTAGTTCAATTAGATCGAGATGATCCAGTAGATCCAGTAGTGGATCCAGTAGATCCAGGCGATTCAGTGGTGGATCTGGTAGTTCAATTAGTAGAACCAGAGGGTCTAATAGTAGATCGAGATGATCCAGTAGATCCAGCAGTAGATCCAGATGATTCAGTAATAGATCCCGATGATCCAGTAGTAGATTGGGATGATCCAGTAGATCCAGTGGTACATTATGACGATCCAGTAGTACATCCAGACGATCCAGAAGATCTAGTAGTAGGTCCAGACAATTCAGTAGTAGATCCAGTAGATTCAGTAGTAGATCGAGATGATCCAGTAGATCCCGTACACAGTGAAGTCTGGGTTTCTGGCTGTTGCTTGGAAAGTTCTCTCTTTCCTGGAGACCAAACTCAAGACTTTTCCGATTCGGTTCGTCTGTCTTGACTTTTGACGTGATGAAACTGATTGCTTCTTAACTGCGTCAGAAAATAGCTTGTGCCACATTTAACAACGTTTGTGCCACCCGTGGAGATCACAGCTTTGAATAATGAGCATTGACACACTTTTTCGGGTGGAAAGTTGCAGAGCTGTGGAAAACAACTTCTTTCGTTGATTTTTTTTCTTTGTATTTGGCAACAAAGAATAACCGAGACTCTTTTTTTAAAAAATGACACATATTGGATGGTGTATATGATGCGATACTCACTGATGTCGGGATGGAGTATTTCGGATATTGGTGTCGATGTCGGAATTACTTTATTTTAGGTATTATTGTGAAATCTTTCAACAAGCTTTGTTTAAATTTATTCGATGCAATCTCTTAGTTTTATTATATTTTTATGTTAATAATAGTCTTTATTTCTAATATTGATATTTTGAAGGCTAGAAAATTGTCCTTTAATATATTAGATTTTTGTGTAAGTATGATCTAGCGTTGATCCCTAATAAAAGGTCCGGGGAGCCCTGGGAGCCAATCATTTGCATATTTGAAAGACGCGGACCCAAACTCTGAAAGACAGGCAATTTTCTCTTCACTTACAGTGGCGGACAGGTGATGGAAGATCTGCTGCTATAAAAGAATAAAGTACAAAAAGAATTAGAGAAATCCCACCCAGTGCCGCCTTTTCAGACACGATTGAAATCTTTCAGATTGGACCTCCCCCACTGAAAAGAAGAAGAAGAAGAAGAAGAAAAGGAAATTGAAAAGCCCAAACCCGTCCTGTACTTTGCGGATGGTGAATAGAGCCGCGGCCCGCCCGCTACAGAAACGACAGCTGAATACAAAAGACCCTCCTCTGTGAGCTCGGTCGCCGCGGGAGGCCCGAGCATCCACGGCGGCGGCGGCGGCGGGCGTCGATGAAGCCGTCAGCCGCCCAGCACAAAGACGGGTGGACGCGGCGGTGCCTTCGCGCCGTCTACCCAGGCACATGCTCCCAAACCCTCTCATCTGAGGCTTCCTTTTCATTTTCCAGTGCCGGAGCACGGAGCGAGACCAGCAGCAGGAGCTCATTTGAATATTTCAATTATTTATCGCCACTGAGACCCAGCACATGAAAAGGGACATGAGGGAGGTGGATGAGGCCAGATCCCGCTGTGTCAGGGTTTGACGGAGCCGCGAGGAAGGGGCTTCAGTTCTGCTGCTGTATGTCTGCTTCAGCCAGGGTTCAGACTGGTTTTCTTGTGCTTTTAAAGACATTACAGTCTTAAGTACATGCAGGATTAATAAAACTTTCAGCGGTGATTATTGTTCTTGCATCCTGAGGCTGTCCACACTACAAAACATTTTCATAAATAATAGCCCACTGTGGAAGTGGAGTGAAAGTAGGAAGGGAGTTTGTAAACCGAATGATGTAATCGTGTGAGGAACAAAAAAACAAAAAAAAGCAGAGAAAGGTCTACTTTAGACCGCTGCAGCCTGACAAACTCTGGGTTGCTTTTCCTCCGACAGAACAATCCTGAGAAACGGGTCACGCGACACCAGTGGAGGAAAAACAAAAGTGCTGAGACGGGGTCATGGGCCAGTTATTGCTCTGACACCGTCGGCAGGCTAATGGGAAGCAGTTTTCCTATTATTGAAGTTGTTTTTTTTTGTGCCCGCTCTTTCAGAGCAGCCACTCAGTCTTGCTCCATCTCCTTTCTTTATGCACTCAGCTCTTAGTTACAGTCTCCAGACAAAGGAAGTCCCCGACTGGCCCCCTTTTTTCTCCCTCCGCGCTGCACCGGGCACAAACAAAGAATCATGGGTAGTGCTAATCAAATCCTGGGAGAGTTTGATCGGCCAGGGTGATCAAGTCCTGGAAACAAAGCCGACGCCTTTCAGTCTTCAGGAACACGGGTTTCATCGCAAAATGCAAATAAAAACGTGTGGGCTGTTTTTAAAAGCAGAAGCAGCAGCAGCAGCAGTAGTTGTCTAAGGATAAGCCGCTCTGACAGCTCATTTTTTAATTGGTCCGTCAGGACTCGCCACTGAGCTTTGGCTGTCCTTTGATTTTCTCTTGGCTGCAACTGAAGAACATCATTTCCACTAATAGTTTGTGCCATCACTGCTCTTACTTCCTGCATTTTCTTTGTCTCGGTTCGCAGAGACTCATGTCAGAAACCTCGCCGCCTCACTGATGCATGAAAATGACTAATTACTCTCATCTTCTGTCTGTGGAGCTCATTAAAGCTGATTAATCGCCGTTTATTTGGCCTCGAATCTGGTTCTGAGTTTGTCAATCGCTGTCTATATGCTTATTTTTTTATTTATTTATTTTTTAAACCCATCAAATAGGCAGTATTTTCCAGAGACGTGTCAGTCTTTTCCAGTCATGAAGCGAAGCGAAGCTGAAGCGAGATCACAGAGTGTCTAATAAGAACGGGACAAGCTCTCTGTGACATCACCCGCAGGTTCTCAAAAATGTGGATTTGAAGCCGTTTTTTTGGAGCTCCGGTTGACCTTTTATTGGCAGGATCAGACTCCGCCCACACAAAAAGGTGGAACAAAAACAGCCCCGCCTTCCCTCGTGGCTCGCCGTTTTAGCGTAGCTCAGCTCATGCTAACCTTGATGTATCGCTGCCACGGCGCCGCCGGAGCTACCGGACTCATTCAGCAGAGACTCGCCGCCGCTGCTAGCTGCCGTCCAGCTGACCAGCGCTGCTGCCGAGGTCACTCGGGTCCCAGAACCGGTCACGACCGTCTGCTAGTGTCACCACATCTCCGTAGATCCTTTAGATTTTTG
The DNA here is from genome assembly GCA_028564865.1 of Zenarchopterus dispar. Taxonomy (NCBI): domain Eukaryota; kingdom Metazoa; phylum Chordata; class Actinopteri; order Beloniformes; family Zenarchopteridae; genus Zenarchopterus; species Zenarchopterus dispar. The sequence goes on from JAOWBL010063349.1 coordinate 3,526, forward strand.
TTCAAGTGATGACATCATAGACCACGAAGCTGCTGCCACTCCGAACACCACGCCTCTATGATTCATGAACGTTTGATTTAATATCATTTTAACAATAAGGTAAATAAAAATGAAAGCTGGTTGAAACTAAGGCAACTGAAAAAAAAGCACTAATTTGAAAATGTTGTCCATGTATTAAATTTGAAAGTAGATTTCAGTCAGTTAAAGTTCATAATCAGTGAGATTTAAAGGTTTTAATATCAACTTTTGGGGGAAAACAATATTTGGGTTTGATGAGTTGATCCCTGTCAGTCCACTAAAATCCACCCAACATGTTAAATGTTAGATATGTGTAAAATCACCTGTGAAAGTGCAGCATTTAATATCCACAGCCATCGATTTCTTTTAGCAGAAAAATAGATTAAAATAACCTCCCTTATTTATGTTTTTTTATCTTATAATGTTTTGTCATGTTTGCTCCCTGGACCGAGGTTTTCAGATGTGAAAAAGTTTTTTTTTTTTTTTTAATTTGCAGTTTTATTTGCTGATTTTTATTAAATAAACTCAAGACTTTACTCCGTCTATGAAAGAAACTTGAAACTCAGGAAGTCAACTTTTACAAAAAAAAAAGGATTTTTTAATTTGTTTTCTCAAGCTGTTTCACTCTCAGTGGGCTAAAAAAAAAAAAAGCACCCCACTCCTCCCAAACCCTGACCATTAAGTGTTTTAAATTAAACCACCAACATGTTAATAATGAGTGGAGAAATAACCTTTTCTTTTGTTTTGTATTTTACTTATGTCCCCCACGTCGCTCATTTCCACCAGAATGTCTAGTCAGCAAAAAAATCCAGTTTGGAGAAATTGTCTTTATTGGTAGTCGTTATCTGTGTCGGCCGAATTTAGGCCAAAACAAAACCAAAAAACAAAACGTTTTTGTGGCGGCTTCGTCCAAATGGCTCCCGGCCATCCCATTCATCACCCCCCGCCCCCACCCCCCGCCGTGGGCATCGTTTCTTGGAGCCTCCTCGTGTACACAAGTGTTGGTTAATGAGCTGGTAATTAGCCAGTGTTGTGCAGCTTCGGGTCGTGGAACCACCTGTGTGTGCAGGTACCTGCGACACGTCGACACGCTGCAACAGTGCACGCTTATCTGTGTAATTAATTAAACGCTGTGCAGCCAGATAATTACATCTGGCATCGTTTTTGTGCTTGTCTCGTAACGATCACTTATAACAAAAATAAGATTCACAGCAAGATTCAGTCGTGAGCAAAAAAACTTTTAAGCCTAGATGTTTTTTCTTTTCTTTATGTGTAAATACATCTGATTGGTGGTCTTAGTATTTGATAAATGCAACTGTTTTTTAATATGTTATATATAAAAATAAAATGAAGCCAAAAAGTAAACAAAACCCATGTGGGTAATACTAAGTACGCCCTAACTGCTTTTGTAGGATTTAAGCAGGTTTTCTGCTAATCATCAACTGCTGATGAGCTGATCTTCAGCACGCATTAAGACCTTTTTATAAAACCTGTTTTGGACTTCATCTGGAGCATTCTCGTGAACACAATGCCAACAAAGAAAGAAGTTAGCAATGGCCTTAGAGAAGAAACTGTGAGTACATATCAATCTAGAAAGGATTATAAATTATAACTACTTAAAACTTTGAATTCAGCGTTTTACACTGAGAGTTCAAATGATCAATCTTCTCAGGATTGGAAGTCCAAGTAAATTACCCCAAAGAGTACAAAAAATTATTAAAAATAAACAAATTATTAAAACAAGAGCAAGTTCTAGAAACTCAGGTCTCACTGAGCGTGTTAAACGTTGAAGTCCACGACTTGAAGACTGAGGAAGTGCAGGATATTTCCTGGAGGAAAAACCCGTCTGTCTCACAAGAACGTGGAAGAACGACTGAGCTTCATAAAACCGAACAAACGAGACTTCTCCGGTAATTTTCTGTGGACAGATGAGACCAAAGTGGAGATGTTTGGTTAAAAGTCAAACACAGCACCTCACACTTTTAGTTGTTGTTTTTTTGTAAGTTATTAAAACCTCTATCATTTTAAGCATTTTTATCTTTGTCTGTTTCAGTCGAGCCATCAAGACCAACCAGGACCTTCTCCACGAGACCCCCTGGACCAACATCCTGTTTGACGACTTCTGGGGGACGCTCCTCACCCACAGCGGCAGCCACAAGTCCTTCCGTCCACTCTGCACGCTCTCCTTCCGCCTCAACTACACCCTGCATGGCCTCCGCCCGTGGGGCTACCACCTGCTCAACGTCCTGCTGCACGGCCTGGTCACCGCCCTCGTCACGGCCTTCGCCCGCCCGCTGCTGGGCGGGGGGCCGTGGAGCCTCTTGGCGGGCCTCCTTTTCGCCTCCCATCCGGTGCACACGGAGGCGGTGGCCGGCGTGGTGGGGAGGGCGGACGTCGGGGCGGCCTTGTTTTTCCTGCTGTCTCTCATGTGCTACGCCAGACACTGCAGACTCAGGGGGGACCCCCTGGGGGCGCTCCGGAGGGGGGGGCGTGACGACGGCGGCTCGGCCGCGCGGTGCTGGGGATGGATGCTGGGTAGTCTGGGCTGCGCCGCCACCAGCATGCTGTGGAAGGAGCAGGGCGTGACGGTGCTGGCCGTGGCGGCCGCGTACGACCTCTTCGTCTTCCAGAGACTCCGGTTTCGCCAAGCGCTGCCGCTCCTGTTGGGAAAGGTAAATGAAACGGTGTGTGTGTGTGTGTGTGTGTGTGGGTGTGCGTGTGTGTGTGTGTGTGTGGGGGTGTGTGTGTGTGTGTCTCCACATCCAGTTTCCCTCAGAGACGAATCAGAGCCAACCAGCCGTTAATAGTTCCTGTGTGGTGGATTAACTTTTGCTTTTTTTCCCGTCTTTGTACTTAATTGTGTGTTTTTTTTCATCAGGGGGAATAATTAGGGAAACTCTTTAGTTTTTGAATGAAAAATAAACCGTTCTCATTGATTCAGTGAACAGGAAGTGAAGTTTTCCACTTCCCCACAGTGTTGCCACCAGCTTCCATTTGTTGCAGTAAATAGATGCACATTCAGGAAGTGTGTGTGTGTGTGTGTGTGTGTGTGTGTGTGTGTGTGTGTGTGCACGTGTGGAAACAGCTTGAGTGGGAAGAGCTTTTCTCAGAGGGAGTAACTCTCATTTTAAGGTGACAAAAGTATGTGAAAACAAACAACTCCCAGCTTCTCAGGTGTATTATTTGGCTCGCTTGTTCAGTAAACGCTCCATAAAACACGGAAACGTGAGCACACTCGCGTGCACGTGGCGTGCGTTTCCTCTGCAGGGAAGCTCCGCAGGGCTCCGGTTTCATCTTCCCAACTCAAGTTATTTCAGGAGGACAACCTTGACGCGGCGACTCGTCGGATTATAGACTTGTTTGACGGGAAAAGCCTCCCCTCGCTCACCGATGGCGCTCGTTTAACGAATAACTTAGCGTGATTTACAAAGTCCTCGAGGGTTTACTGAGCAAGGACAGAATGGGTCTAAGGGCGTAAGAATATCTGTTTAATAGCTGTTTCTTCTTCTGGAAATGTCTATAAATACCTCTGTTTTATTGTAATGTGAGGAACATTACTGCGGAAAGTAGAAAACATCTTGAGAACCCATTTAACCAACAAGAACACAGGTTTTTATCTTACCTGTAAGGCAAGTTCTCCAAATAGGTCCATAAAACACAAAAACTCCTCTGTTTATCTTTTTTTATGTTTCTGTTTAGGAGAAGTCATTCAGTTGTTTGCTTTGAGTCAGAGTTTCAAGGAAGATGAAAGAAAAGGAGAAAAACATGCAACATTAGACTTCTAAAATCGTCCTTAAAGCCACTCTGTGTAGTGGTATCAGTTCCCACCACATGGGGGCAGTATATGACAAGAAAGTTTGTCAGCTGCTGGTGGCCGGTAGTGGGACAAACTGGACTGTCGCCATTCATTGTCACTGGCTTTTTTTTTTATGTCAATAAATTACAGCGATATTCCCCCATGTGGTCAGAAGGGGTATTGCTACATAGAGTAGCTATAAAGGTAAAGTTTGTGATACTTACTGACATCTGACACACATCCCACATTAATGCACCATAAGAAAATATCTGCAGCAAGATTAAAATGCATGTATATATGCCTTGGATAAAGGTTTTACCAAACCATGGTACTAACCTTTAAAATATATGCAGACAAAAAAAAAAAAAAAAAAAAAGGAGATGGTAGCCAACTGAAAATTCGCTCCTTAAACATGCAGACACCTGCTGCGTCTTTGATTTCTGGCCGAGATTTAAAAAAATAATAAAAAAAGATCAATTTAAGGATAATGAAAAATAGTTTGAATTGTAGTTGGTTGTATTGAACCAAATTACTCAATCTGCTCCTGCTAGCCATCATAAAACCTGCATCTTTTTTTTTAAAAAAGTGTCTATTATGCCAACACCAAGTGGTGACATGAAGACATCGTAAGAAAAGGAGAATGTGTCTCAGAGAATCAGAAACTAACGTATTTAACTCCAGGGAGGCCAGTATGACCACGATACAACAAAAACGCTGAGTCAGCAGTCAAAGATCAGCCCCAAAAAAATCGCTTTCTGCATCACAGCTCTGAATTCGGATTGTTTCCCACTCAAACTCGGTCTTCAGTTCCTGAAGTTGTCGTACTCAAGCAGACAGCGCACCAACATCAGCGCTTGTGTTTTTATTTATGTTGTGGCTGTCTCAAAGGTGGGCTCTTATTGTTCGCCCTCAGACCTGTTTCTGCTGACCACCGACCTCCTCAAGCCCCTCGGTCACGTGTAGGTCAGGACAGTTTTACTCCGGTATGTCAGAAGGTTTTCCTTGTTTTTTTCTACATACGAAGACCACAGTGTGGCGTCGTAAATCTCCCAGATCCTTGACTACGTTGGGAAAATCCAGCCTGTCAGATATCACCACCCTGGGTGCTCGTCAGGAGCAACCTCATCAACCTCCACCTCTCTGGTCAGACCCCACAGCCACCCACCCCCCACCAGCAGGTCGGGTCCTGCCGATGCCAGCCTCCTCCAGCGCCGCCGGCCTGCACCGGCACATCTGGCTGGTTTATCACTCTGGCACGGCTCTTCTGCACCGCCCCGGTCCCGGTTATCTTGGCAGGGAGCTCGTTACGCGCCGGGGTTCACACCACGGGGGAAATCACTCACTCGATTATGAGCCAGACGTCTCAGGACGCGTGGGAAAACAAAAGCCAGTGGGAGATCGACCAAGAGAGACGGAAACTCTGTTCTCACTTCCTCTTCGTTATCTCATCTCGGTCTCTCTCACCCATGGTGCCCTGGGAGCACTGTGGGAATGGAGGACTTTGCTTCACCTGTTTTTCTATTACACCACTGACACACAATCGCTTGTTTTGGAATTGGACTCCAGCTGGAGAGGCAGCAGAGACGGAGAAAACACGGGAGGCTGAAGATGCCAGTAAACACTTCTGTATTCCTTATGAAAAGGCGAGGAACGTCCTCAACCAGACCGCCATCCCACTTCAAACATGGAAATGCAAATCCACGGGAGTGTGCGAGGAGGAGACAGATGTGTTCCCACCAGCGCTCCATTTCTCATTCCATTAACTCCCTAATCAGACCGAGATGAGATCTGAGATGAGACAAGGTGAGACGGACGGGGAGTTGGAGAGTGATGGATGGAGACAAAGGGAGGTGTCTGCTGGGTAATAACCACATGATGTCCTTGGTCGGGCTTTTTTTTTTTCTTTTGTGGAGAATCAGTCAGTGGTGAAAACAAACATGTTGATGAATGAGGCCTCAGGCGTTGGACGGAGCCCGGTGAAGGAAAATAAAGACTTCAAGCCTGCAACATATATTTCACTTGGAGGTGTTTTAGTTTGAACGCCGAGCTGCGGTTTAATCAATGATTGGACTGGAAAGCACACATGCCGGTGATTATATCGTCACAGGTGAAGTCCTGCGTGAAAAAGCTGCAAATCCAACATGTGAAATTCCCTCTAAAGCAACAACGTTCCCCGTTTTTACGATGTGTAGCGTTTTAACGGAGACGCATGGAAAACGGAGGGACTTGCTGGTGTCCTCACCAGCCTGCGGTTGAGACATCATGGACGCCTCGTCCTCGTTTGTCTCACTGAGCACGGCGGACGTGCAGATTAAAGCGGCTGATGGTTTGATGAATGTGGAGCCAGTTATCCTGCAGCGGAAGCTGTCGGCCGTGAAACCACTCTCTTTATTTGGCTGTCGGACCCGTGCGTGATGGAGAGCCAGAAATAGCTTCGCGTTCCTGCTCCTGAAAGTGTTTCTGATGTCGGTGGCTTTGATTTTGGACGAGCTCGTACACGCCTGGTTGGACCAGCATCAGGGCCAGAACTTAACCAAGCAGATGGAGGATTTTCCAGCTGGTATCAAGTTATTTGACCCTAACTGATGCAGAGAGGAGTTTATCCAACAAGCGACATCCAGCTGGCTAAACTGTCGATGTTGTAAAAAACGTGCAGTTCCTTGAATGGCCACCAGGGGCTGGTCCTAGAAGCCATTCTCTGTTTGATGCTCTTGTTAAAAATGTTCAACTTTAATCATTATCAATACTGTCAGACAGACACAGCTGGCTCTAAGATGGGGCTCATCTGGAGCTCCAGCAGTCCGGATTTTAATCCTGTTCTAGCTGATCGTCTTATTCATTCGTTCAGCTGCTCATTTGATCAGTTTTGAATTAAACAGGTCGAACTCAGTCTGTGTTTTGACAAGATGGTGAAACGGCACTCTTCTGTGCCAGAAGGGTTAAATTATTGGTCCAACCCCACCATGGTTACGAGATCTTTGGGTTGGGTTGAGATGTGGGTGTCACAGCGGTGAAGTTGTCTTGTCTAGGGTTTTGTCTCGCTTGCATTTCCTGTTTTATTTTGAAATCCTGACTCTCCTCTCGTTTCAGATCACTTGCCCTTCCTTGTGTCACGAGTCTGTCTTTCCTGATTCCTGATTGTGTCCACTTGTTCCCCGTTTCCCTCCAGGTGTATTTATAGTCTGCGACTCCCTTTGTCTTGTGCCGTAGTGTCTTTGTTCGTAGTTCACAGAAGCCATGTTGTAGCCATAGCCATTGCCTGATCCTTGCTTGAGAAATATTGTCTTTTAAGTTTCATATGTTTCATGTTTTAGTTTAGTTATGGGTCTCATAGCCTTTTCGTCCTGCGGGATTTTCTGTTGGAGAATAAACTGTCTAGCCGGACTACCCTGCAGTTGAGTCCTCGGCTTATTCCGGGTGTGACAGTGGGTTTGTGGTGCTATTAGAAAGCCAAGATTCTTGTGGTTCAGAGGATCCAATTACAAGAACATTTTAGCACCACAAACAACTGAAATAAAAACAAAAACATCATGACATGCCGCAAAGGACCAGATGTTTGAGTGCAGTAAAACTTGTTCTGTTGAAAAGCACAATTAGTCAGTTCCTACAAACTGCTGATTCATCATTTAACGTCATGGACTGAACATATATCCTCTATCTTGAGTCTAGTTTGATTCTAATCAGTTCTGAGACCTCAAATCCCGGCGTGGAGTCGGGATCTTTAGTTTTTGATCAACATCTGACATGAGCCAAAGGATCTTCTGGCTTGTTGAAGGGTGATGCGTCATGAGGACGCGACATCTGCTTGGAAGCTTTTTATCTCCATGAATGACAGATCTGGATAAAAACAGGAACTGCTGCCAGTTCTCCCAGAGTTTGTGAAGAAAGGCATAGCGAAAGCTAAATGGACACCTTATAGACACTTATTTTATATGCACAATAAAAACAACCTTAAGCTTTTTTTTTTTTTTTTAAGACAATCTTTGTCGTAATTGTTCTTAGTTGGTTCGTCAGATGACATCGTAAAAGCAGTCTGACTTAAAAGGCTGCGGTCCAGGTTCCGGGTTTTTATATTTGCTTTAAAAAAACCCCTCTTCCCTCCACTTCTACCAGTGTTTTACTTTTTTACGTTTAATTTATTTTTATTTATTGGTATTTTTTAAGATTAATGCTGCCACCAACTGGACACCATAGGTATTACATGTACTACCCTAGCCTAGTGGTTATGGAGGTGGGCTTTGGTGTGGAGGACCCAGGTTCAGTCGGTAACAGAGGTGACCCACTGTACCCCCAACCCCTCCACGGGTACTCCTAGTGTTGGGTTCAAGGCAGAGGAGAAGTTTCGGTGCATCTCTTGAGATATATGCTGACAAATGAAGACTATGATGACTAAGACTTGGCCAGACCGCAGGCCTTGACCCGGTTCCTCGGATGTGGAGGACCCACGTTTAGATTTTATTAGACAAAACCAAGTCAGAGAGTCCATTGGACCGTCATCTTTCCAGCGTGGATCCTGTATGTAGCGGGTTTTAAGGAAATTAAAAGTCACATCTGGATTTGATTGAGCCGTGCAGATTTTTCTTCTCAGCGTGCACGTGGAGCCTGAAATCACATGCACAGTTCACTGACTAGTGACTCAGTTTGTATTAATGGTTCCTCAGAAAGACCAAGTGTGATGTTTGTACTTGGAAATCTATTGAAGCTACTTATAATAAGCCTCTACAATATTATCAACTGAAATATGCATGTAACCCATTTACCCGCGCCCCCCCACCCCCTCAGATTCTGATCATATTCAAACAGAAGGGTTTTAAGGCATCAAATCAGCCCAGATGGCGCCCGTCCTTTGATCAGCTCTTCAGGCGGACGGCGTGCGAAGCTTCAACCTGTGAACTCATCAGCAGCGACCGACCGCGGCTTTCACGAGGCGAACTTCGGGTTAATTGGGTCACTTTATCAAAGTCGTCGCTGTCAGTGCCAGCCACGCCATCGCCTGACGACCGGGACGACTCCTGCCAAGTCAGCACAATCCAGAACTCGCCAGAGCGCTGGACGGATGCCTCGCCGAGCCTTTCATCCCGGCGTGTGAAGAAACCTGCTAAATCTCGTTTTGTTTAGTTTTGGTCTGCGTGCTGGATCTCGCGGACGTCTCGAACAGATTTATGGGCAGCCTAAATGGGACATGACTTTAACAAGAAAAGTCCGGAAGATTGCTCCCCCGCTGCGCCGCCTCAACCAAGAGCAGCTTAATGCGGTACGTGAGGGAAGTCAGCCGTGGCCCGCCGTTTCTCCTGACATGTTTGAAACCTTCTGCACGCTACAGCGTCAACAGGCGGACCGCGGCCTTCTGGGATTAATAAAAGGAGAGCTAATAATGACGGGCACGGTTTGAAGGTGGCGGTTCGGAGGCTCGGTGCTGAATATTTGTGTGTGGAGATGGAGAGAACTGAAGAAATAATAAAACTGAAATAAAATAATATTTTTTAAAGGAGAGACCAAAATCCATCCATCCGTTCATTCTTGGCTGATCCAAGGTCAGGCCGTGGGGACAGTAGTCTAAATGAGAAAAACCCAGACTTCCCACTTCATCCAGCTCGTCTGGGTTCTTAGACCAGCTGAGAGACATAGTCCCTCCAACATGTCCCTTGGGTCTCCTCCCAGTGGGACATCCCCAGAAAGTCTCACCAGATGCTCTCGATGCGGAGGACCAGCCACTCTGAGCTCCTCTAAGAGGACCCAGACACCCTCAGAGGAAACGTATTCCTTGTACCGCTCTTTCGGTCACCATCCACAACTCGTGATGGTGGAGACGTGGACCGAGTTATAAATCAAGTGTCTCGTCTTTCAGCTCGGTTCCTTCTTTACCACGACACATTGATCTTCTGCTCCACTCTTCTCTCACTCGTGAACAAGACCCTGAACTGCTTGAACTCCTCCAGTTTGGGCAGGTTCTGGTCCCCGACCCGGAGAGGACCCTCCACCGTTTTTCCAGCTCATGACCATCGTCATAGCAACCAAAAGTTGAATTAACAGAAGAGGCGCCATGATCTGGTTAGCCACAACTACTCACTTTGGAAAACTTCTCTCCTGTCATATGGGCCTGGTACTCCTTTTCAAAGCCATTTCCATCGGTACAAAATGTACCAAGCCGATCCCAACAAGGCTGGTGGGGTTTTATGTGAAGACTCACCCAGGAGCGACTGATGGATCCAAAACAACCAAGATGGCTGCAGATTTGCTTCAAAAACAACTGAAATCAACGAGTTTTTCTGTTAAACCAACAACTGTTGTTTACCAGATGATTTTGGTTGTTTAACCTGGTTGTCACGCCGCCTACATCACATCCTTCGTTTCTCTGATTGGCTGCCTTTCAAATGGGTTCAGAAGAACCAGAGTAGTTCTGGATCTGGGAGATTTATGATAGTTCTGGTTAGAAAAGGAGACTTCTCGTTAACTATAGTTTAATTTCCCATAAGTTCATTTATCTGATGTTGATGTAGACAGTAAATGCCGTGGTGGTGAGTGTTAATTTTATTTTAATGTTTGGAAAGAAGACTTTTGTTTTTGTTGGTTGTTTGGGCAATATTAAAAATTTCAAAGAGGAAAAGACCATGAAACTGAAATGATTCACTCAAAGCGAGAGCTGGACATGAGGAGGATTATAAATGATTTTGTTTTAGGGAAACAAGCTATATAAGACTAAGGGTGCATTGATCTGGGTGTTGACCACAGAAAAACAAAGCTGGAATTATTTGGGTTATCAATAAATCAGTAGCCAAGTAAAACACTTGAATCACCCTTTTAGAGCAATTAGTTGGAAAGCGGTGAAGCTTTTACAGTAATTGTGAAGCGAGTGATTCATCTGTCGAGAGACAGAGATGTTTATAGAAGATCCATCCTGACCTGAGTGGAGGAGACTGGGTGGAGATGCAGCGTTGCTACGGAAACGTCAGCAGCGTTGGCTGTGATGCCAAACCAAGCCCTCGCTTCTAAAACGAACCAATTAAAATTCTGATTAAGTTTCAAATCCAGAAGCTCGCCCGGCGCCGGACTGCAGCTTCAGTTGTATTTACGTGATTGATTGGGAAGTCAATTAAGGAACGATTTAGATACCGACGAGGATCAGAGCGAGGAGGAGTCGCCTAAATACCACAAACGATTATCTCACTGGGATTAGCTTATCTTCCGATACTGAGCAGGATTGGATTTCTGGGACAGTTTCCTCCCTCGACAGGCGAATATGGGCTCATCCATCAATAATCACATCCACCTTTTTGTGTACTCGTTTCAATCCTCCACGAACGTCCTTTGAGCCTTTTAAGTCAATATTCACTCGTATTGATCCTTTCTTCCAGCAGTCAGGTCTTCACTCCCTTCACAACCTCTGGATCAGGCTCATTTCCATCTTATTATTGACAAGTGAATTTCTGCAGAATGCTTGACGTCGTATCAGTCGTTGGTTTGCTCACTTGGTTGAAGACGGTGATTGATACGCCCTGTGATTGGAGACCTGGATAAGCCAAAGTAAACCTCAGCGTTTTAGAGCTCAGGCAGATGTGTTTTCTTCTCAACAGTTGAACGCCGATTGGTGTTGGCGAAAGCCCACTGGGATCTCCACTCCGTCTGGATCCATCTTAGAAGAAAAACACGCCGTCTGCCTCCTGGTAGACTGGTGGTGTTCATCTACCACCAGTTTTAATAGGAATCCAAAAAAAGACGGTGCCTCGTTTACCAAAACATCTGACAGGATAAAGTCAGGGTGGGTGTCCACCACAGAACGTCTTCAGAAAAGATCTCGTCTCCGCAGAGATCCCGAGGAAAGACCCGGACTTTATCAGATCTGTTTGAAGTGAACAGTTTAACTTCCACTGGGAGGTCAAGCCAGTCGGTGGTAAGCCTCTTATTGTAATCCCCCTGTGGGTTAGTTATGAAGAACTTGTGTTCTCCATCGTGGTGCACGCATGAGCGTACTTAAACGTGTTCCCATGTAAAAGAGACAATTGATTTGTTCTTTGTCCATTGTGGAGTGGATTATACAGGGATTTAATTTATTAATATACTGGATTAACACTTTGGGGGGGGGGGTTATGAGTGAAGCAGCTACACAAGAAAAGCACATTTGTCCAGTTCTGGTTGGTCATACTCAGTAGAACCAGAACTTACAGTATCAGAACATTTGTAGGCAATATAGCCTGGAGAAGAAGAACTGAACCCACTTTTTCTGATAATCAGTTTTAAATATCATTTACCACTCTGCACGACACCATATTGGCAAGAACCAGAGGTGTTTAATCCAAAAATGGGTCAATAGTTGAACAAGCAAACTTATCAACTGGTTTGATCACTAAACGTCACTCACAGCGAGCCAGCCTCGTTTCTAATCGGTGACGCTAACTGATCTCACCTTACATTCGTTAATCCTGATAAATCTGTTCTTGTTTCAGTTTAATTCACATTTATTTATAAAGTTTCATATCAAGACACTTCCAGAATAAAATTCAGCTCATTCCAAATTAGACCAATTAATAAAAACTCAGTTTTAAAACATTGCCCAGCTAAAACTTTTCTTTGATACACCCCCCTCCCCTGAGAAAGCACCAGGTGATTGTGGGAAGAAAAAACTCTTGTTTAACAGGAAGAAACCTCTGGTAGAACCAGATGTACGTCTGCCTTGACCGGTTGGGAGTTGAGAGCAACAACAGATCAGGAACACCTGCTGAAGGAGGAACACAGGTTAACTCGAAGAATAAAGTCAGGGTTACCTGAGCCACCTGTAGCTATACGTTTTATCATAAAAACAAGGTTTTAAGCATAATTGTGAAGGTAGAGAGGCTGTAAGTGGGTAGTGTCTTCTGATAGTGACATCTAGCACAGCTTCGGTCCAGGCTCAGGTAGGCCCGTCGCCATGAGAAGGTTGATTTGACTCAGACCCCTGAACCCTTAAAGGCCAAGTCAAGGTGGGTCACAGCGGTGTGATTAACTGTCACTCAAAAAGAACCACACCCCTAATTATGCATAAAATTGTGTCTGTTGAGGTTCACATGAAGACCAAAGCAGTGTTTGTACCAGACTGTAAATCAATGGTGAGTGGGGATTAATTTGTTCTTGGAACTACCTCCTAGTGGCCAATCGGAGTACTGCACTTATTTCTACTTCCATGATCACGTAAACATAGTTCAGTCTTCATATCGCTTCGATTCTTGGGATAGAATAAATGGGTTGAGAGAATATGGCGTCATCAGCATAAGCTGTGATTATATCAGTGAGGCTGAAGGTCCCAGCTGGACTGGGTTTTAATCAGTGTTTAATGAATAAAAAAATTCTCTATTTCCTTTTTCATGGTATAAAAAAAGCAGTAATTGATTGAGACCACATGAAAGCGATACTGAATAAGTCTGAAATCAGATTTGACAGAAAGGCACAGTGAGGCTGATGTCATCGTTTTAGTTCTTTTCTTCTTTTGCTGATAAGTTTAATTGAACAAATGAAGAGTTCAGAGTTGTGACTCAAACCGCTGGCCGATGGTGAGGGAACTGAAACGAGTTCAACTTTCAGTGCGGTGGGACATCACATCACTCCTGCCTCTGGCTTCAACTTTAATTTAAGCATTAAAGCTCTTCTGCCCTGATTTTGAGTGTTTGTTGCTATTGGAAGAACTTTTTTAAAGTTCCACTGAGCACCAGATAAAGATAAAGAGAGGTGATTCTTGACAAAGGACCTAATTGTGATCATGGTGCAGAGTTAATGCTCTTACAGGATGTAAAAGCTGATTTAGCAGTCACATTTACAGCAATTCTGACGAGAAAAAACCCTCTCATGTTTCAACTTCAAAGTTGACCACAACTGGGTCACAACCGATGGGACTAAAGTACGGAAAGTTACTAAATTCTTCTGATTTTCTCTTCTTTTTCCCTTGTGACTTTTTAGTTTGATGACCGTAGGATCATATAACCCGTTGTATCACATCTGTCGGAGAGCGGTCCGAGTTTGTCGCCGTTTTTGTGATGGTGGAGTTTTATTGTTTCTGGCTCCCCGGGAGCGTGCCAGAGAGATCTACACAACTGTGCACGAGTTTGATTTAAATCCCTGAAAGCAACAAAAAACATTTCCAAGACTGCTTTCTGCTTTCGCTGCAGTGGATTGATAAATTGAAGAACTTTATTTGACAGATAAATTTATCAGTACCGCCTCCATTAATCCTCTGGGTTTTTGTGGAAAATATTATAAAAATTTATTTCAAATAAAAGATAATATATCAAACAAAAAGGGGAAAAAAAAAAGCGATTAGTTGTGGGTGCAGCTTGATGACTGATCATCAGGTTTTCAGACCTTTTATGGAAGCAGATGTTTTGGTCATTTCTGTGTTAACACGATGCCAAGAAAGAAAAGACATAAGCAAGGGTCCTAAAGAGGTCATTGTTTCTGCACATCAATCTGGAAAGAGCTGAAAAACCATTTCATTCTTGTTAAATAACTTTTTTTTTTTTGTCTGCAGATATTTTAAAGGTTAGTGCCATGATTTGGTAAAACTTTTGTCCAAGGGATATATACATGCATTTTAATCTTGCAGCAGACATTTTCATATGGTGTGTTAATGTGAGTGTGTGTCCTTCACCAGTCCTCCTTAACAGTCTAATCTCATATTTTATTAATATTTGAACTCCTAATTCTGCCAACAAGCACTAAAATCACCAATGTGAAACACAAAAGTAGAAGACTGATAAAAAGACTAGACAGTGATGAGTGTGGTGTGTGTAGTGTGGTGATCACTGTAGTGTTTGTGTGATGTCTTTTGTGGTGATTCTTGTGTCTAATGTCCCGCCAGATTAATTGCGTACATCAGGAGTTGTGGAGCTGAACGCTGATTTTGTCGTGTTTTATTTTCTCTTCCAGAGAAAGAGCCTCAGTGTTTTGCTGAGCCTCCTGGTCCTGGCGTCCTGGGGCGTGATCCTGCTCTCGGCCCGTCTCTACTGGATGGGGAACAAGCCTCCGAACTTCTCCAACTCTGACAACCCGGCAGCCGACGCGCCTCACCTTCTCACCCGAGCGCTGACCTTCCTCTACCTGCCGGCAGCCAACGCCTGGCTCCTGCTCTGCCCCGACAAGCTCAGCTTCGACTGGTCCATGGACGCCGTGCCCTTGGTCAGGTCCTTCGCCGACTGGAGGAACCTTCACACCGTCGCCTTTTACGGTGGGTTTGCCCTTCTGGCTTCGTTCGGCCTCCGAGGCCCCGCCTCCAAGGCGAAGGAGACCAACGGAAGAGCCCACGTCACGAACGGGAAAGCCATCGCCAACGGGAACGGCTGCCACGCCCCTGACGCAAACCATAACACAGAAGACGGGCCACCGAAGCCCACTCTGAACGGGTCATCGGCGGGACCTCCCCTCCGTCCCCCGCAGACCTCCCTGCCCCCGACAGAAAACCTGGTCCTGTTTTCGTTAGGCGTCCTGGCGCTGCCTTTCATCCCGGCCACCAACCTCTTCTTTTACGTGGGCTTCGTGATCGCAGAGAGGGTTCTCTACATCCCCAGTGTCGGCTTTTGCCTTCTGGTCGCCGCCGGCGCCAGAACCTTGTACGTCAGGTGGAGGACTAGAAGCTGCAGGGCCGTGTTGTTGGGTTTCTGTACGGGACTGGTTCTGCTGAACGGGCTCAGAACCGTCCAGAGGAACAAGGACTGGAGCAACGAGGAAAACCTCTACAAGTCCGGGATTAATGTGAACCCTGCCAAAGGTGAGGAGACTTCCGGTGGATCGTAGCAGGTCTTCGTTTTAACCAAACACGGGCAACTTTCTTCACCGTTCTGTTTTTTATTTAACAAAAATGAAACAAAAAAAAAAGAATAAATTATGTGGGTAATACTGAGTACCCACCCCCCCAAACCCCCGGTTTCCATAAGATCTAAGAGCCCTTGATGAAATAACTAACAGGTGTGTAGACCTCTATGAAAGCAGATGTTTAGGTATTCATATATGAAGTAAAATAATGCCAAAAGGGAAAGACATAAGCAGTGGTCTAAGACAGAGGTGTCCAAAGTGGGTCCTTGAGGGCCGGTGTCCCGTAGGTTTGAGATGTTTCCCTCCTTCAACACGACCCTGACACAGACGAGTTGCTAACAGGCTTGTGCAGACCTAGATGACGAGTCACGGTGGTCCATTGATTAGAATCAGGTGTGTTTCTGCAGGCAAATATCTAAAAAAGTCAAATAAAAAAAATTATGTCAGTAATACCTAGTACCCTCCTGCTGTTTCCATGAGACCTAAGAGCCCTCGACGACAAAACAAACAGGTGTTTAGAGCTCTCTGAAAGCAGATGTTTAGATATTCATATAGGTAGTAACACAACGCCAAAAGGGAAAGACATAATGGTCTAATAGGAGTAATTGTTCATCCTAAGACCTACAACGATCAGATGATTTTTTTTCTCATATTCTCACCAAGAGATACATGTATGATTAAAGGAGAGGTTTTATACGTGACTGTTGAGTATTTTTAGGTGACTACAAACACAGTTTTTTCCTGTTTTCTGACTTTTCTGACTGAGTGACACTCGTCTCTCGTAGCCTGGGGAAACTTGGGGAACGTGCTGAAGAACCAGGGGAAGATGGCGGAGGCGGAGAAGGCGTACCGAAACGCTCTGCACTGCCGGGGGAACATGGCCGACATGCTGTATAACCTGTGAGTGTTAAAGACGGCCATCACTCGTCTCCGCCGTTTACACGGTCGCGATGCGATCTGGTCGAGGTTCCTCCCGTCCGTCATCCGAGGCAGCGGCAGAGAAAGTGAGAGGAGATAAAGGATAAAGACACAGGAGCGAGCAGAAATAGGTTTCTGTGAAGGGAGGATGAAGCAGGTGAGAGGTGGAGGGTGACGGAGGGGAAGTAAGCCCACGTGTCCCTCGAGGCGCCCCGTACCTGCTGCTGCTGCTGCTGATTTGATTCGTCGTGCTTTGCAGGGCCTGTAAGACGAGACAAAGCTATTTCTAATCCTGCCGCGGTGAAAGTCAAAGGTGCCAAAACTTCACAGCAGATCCACGTTTTTTTTTTGTTTTGTCTTTTTTTTGTTTTTGTCTTTTTTTTATCCTGACCCACTTCTCCTGTCGAGGTGGCAAAGCAGCAGAGAAAGAAAAGACACAGGAGCTGCTCGAGCATGATGGGTGTTTGGGAATACCGAGTTTATGGAGTTAAAGACGCACAAGTGTTTCTGTTAAAGTTGCTATTTCACTTACGTAACACTCAGACTTCACGTAAAAAACTTTGGATGTAGGTTTGAACTTCTTCTTTCCTCCAGGGGTTTGCTGCTGCAGGAGAATGAACGTTTCTCCGAGGCGCTGCATTACTACAAACTCGCCATCGGGAGTCGGCCAACTCTGGCATGTAAGTCCAGAAACTGTTTATTTTATTTTTTTATTTGCTGTTTATCTCTAAATCTTCTTGCGTTTCATCCAACGTCCCAACTTCTGGGTCTGGCTGTCATAAAAAGTATCAGTTCCTTGACTGACCACCAGGGCTCCAACTCTGAGTCACTCTCCTTCCACCGCAGTATATTTACAGTGGTGAACAACACGACGGTTTTGGTCTCCAGGGCTGGATTTCACTTCCATGAAGGAGCTGGGAGTCTCCTCATCAAAGCTCTGAGTGATGTCAGCAGGCGATTGTCCAGTTCTTCTTCTACATCTCCTTTTCTTTTCCTCGTTATTTTCTCTTATAACGATCTTAAGACAGTTTTATCTGCTTTTTAAATCCACTATTACATCTTTCATGTTTCCTTTCAGTGTTGGGAATCTAAATGTTGGATTTATTTTCCACCGGACCAAGAATTGTGTCATTAAAGCAACCCTTTACCAGCCCGAGGGGAGCAGATTTAGTCGCGGTTTAGGAGTCCCTCGCGTTTGAGTCGCAGCTTGTTCTAATTTGCTTCCTTTCTCTCTCTCTCTCTCTCTCTCTGTCTCGCCGTTGACTCGCAGCGGCCTACTTGAACACGGGAATAATCCTGATGAACCAGGGCGACTTGGAGGAGGCCAAACAAACCTTCCTCACTTGTGCTGACATTCCCGATGAAAACTTAAAGGACCCGCACGCTCACAAGAGCTCCGTCACCAGCTGCCTGTACAACCTGGGGAAGCTGCTCCACGAACAGGGCCAGCACGAGGTGTGTGTGTGTGTGTGTGTTCTTGTACTTGTGCCTACTGAGAACCAGCTGAAGTTTTTAACCAACAAAGTGAGGTCCAAAGTTGGAAGTGAGGACATTTGCCGGTCCTCACTATTTTTTCATATATATATGTGTGTGTGTGTGTGTGTGTGTGTGTGTGTGTGTGTGTGTGTGTGTGTGTGTGTGTGTGTGTG
>JAOWBL010063399.1:0-21669 GCA_028564865.1 Zenarchopterus dispar
TATACACATATATAAAACAGATCATCTTAAGCCTGTAACCTGAAAATAATCATACTATACTGTCTATCACATGCTGTCATGTGATGCTACATTTTTGGTTGTCATGATTTTGACTATGTGCCACACTGAGAAGATCCTGAGAGCACTGCTTCTGATGACCATTTTGGAGCAAACACACACACACCCACGTACTCCCGTGGGAAATTAAGAATCATTAATTAACCTAAAATACACGTGTTAGGACTGTGTGATGAAGCAGAATAAATGTGCACAAACACAGAGAATACATGCAAACGCCACACAGAAAGATCCCTCCCGCAAGTCAATCCACAAATTTTTTCTTGCTGTGAAGCAACAGCGTTAACCACCATGCCCCCGATCTTTAACATTCACACTGTGGAACAAGCATGTAAAACCACTCCTCTCCTCCACCCATTTTAATTGAACTAATGACTAGAGTTTTACCTTAAGCAATGCAGTAGTGCTTAATTTTATGAAAAGAAAAGTCTGAAAACTTTGCTGCAAGTGAAGTTCAAATAAAAACAAACAAGCAAGATTATAGCAATCTGTTATCAAGTTATCAACTGGAAATCCCCACACTCTTTGCAATAGCAAAATGAATACTCTACAAAGTATAAACTTTGGATATTTATTCCAAGTCCAGAATTTCCACCAATGAAAAGCTGGTGCTTGACATACTTTCATATTTATAAGAACAGCTCTAAAACGGTTGATATTTTATTGTTTCACAACAGAAATGAATAAAACAGGACAAAAACAGGACCTGTTATTCTCAAGTTTTAATGATAGCTTTATTAGCGGAACCTAAAGACTATACATATGAAGCTGAAACAAAGAATTAGTCAAGCTAAACCATAGCATCCTAATAAAATGCAATAATAGGCTTAGTGTAGTGTGAAAAACCGTTCAAAATCTTTGGATTTTAAACGTTAGCTTGGCTCTGTTATGATAGTGGTTGGTGAACCCTTCAATCACCAGACCTAAAGAAAGAAGCTGTTGCAGATACCATCGCTTGCCACAACCGTTATTACATTGTTTCTGTGAACATGTTGTGCAAGGCGATGTGGTACACTGGTATGCAATTGTCTCAGAGGAAAATAAGATGCTCTGGAAGAAAAAATGTATCCAGTTGTTCGAAACGTCATATATCTTGCTGTCGTACAGCTCTCGTCATAACTCAGCTATTTTCTAGGTTCTCAGCGATAAGTTTGTTGTTTTCCATCTGCATCTTTTTTTTTCCACAGCTTCCCTCTCAACTGTGTTTACAGCTCTGGGGTGGTAGGGGTGGATTCAGTCATGCAAACTGCTTCAACCCTCTCCTCCAAGGAGTGTGCATCTTTTAAAATCAATATCACTGCTTTGGCCACACACTTAAAAGGAAAGTAAATGCAGCGTGATGTGACATTGGATGAAGGAAACAAGGAGGAGGCTGGGAAATTTTACCCAGCCACAGTAACCTGCAAATCTAATCAGCTCCCTTAGAAATCAGGCTTTTTCTGACTATCGCTTCCCAAGACTAAGTTGAAAGATCATTTTATGACAGTCACTTCAGACAGCCAACTATATGATGTAAAGCATAAAAAAGGTAATTAGCTCCTTATACCCCCCTCCAGTTAATCTTAATGAACATTAGCCTAATAAAAAATGATGTGCCTTTCATCAGTCTCTCAACACTATAATTTCATTTCATAAAATGTGTGAGTGTCCTATTTCTTTTCAAATGACTGAATCAAAGTTCTAATTCCCGCAGTTACATGTAATTTACTTTTTTTTTCATCCTGATCTTTATCTTCCCACTGAGAGAATCAGACAAAAGCAAATAGTTGAAGTAGTTGAGAAGAGATGCAGCAGTTTATTTAGACAACCATAAAACGGAGACAGAAGCAGACGTGGAACGTCCCAGTCGATTTTCTTCAAAGGAAATGGCTCCAAAATGTCTCTTTTCCCACAGATAATCCGTCTGTTTTAGGAAGCGTGCCACACTATAACAAGTCCACGGCTACAGCTGAGATCATGTCTGCTAACTGGACCTTGACCAAATCCAATTTAGTCTTCATTTGGGAGGGTTTAAACATGTATGTAGCCAGAAATCAGTTTTTTGGAGGGTTCAGGATGAAAGTCTTGTGATGGCATGATGAACGCTCACAAGAAATGAAAGTTTAGAAAAACAGGCATTTATTATGTGTATTTTCTTAAACCGTCTGTTGATAAATAAATGTTGAGTGATATTAAGCTTTGGAGAAAAGGGCTCATTTTGGCCGAAATCTCCCATGAGCCCCAGTGTGGACTGTACACGGCGAGTCACTGAGCGAGATAAAGTGTAATTAAGGGAGACCTAATGGTCGAGGGAGGGCTCGCCATTAGAGCTGCATGTGGACCATGCAAATGACAGCAGAAAACACAAGTATACACAAGAAACCCTTCACGATCGGCACCTACTCCCTCGCATTTTGGATCAGAATTTTTCCTCACTCAGGTATTTTGCAGTGTGTTTAAAACTGTGTCCACTGGATCCATATGTGTCATTCAGGAATACCTTTTCGTTTTCTGAATGCCGTTGCCCGTTTTCACACTCCCCTCCACATGAAACGACATTAATAAAATGAACAAATAAAGACTAAATTAAGAGGTTCACCCCTGCATGTGCCGTGATTTTATGTCTCCATGCCGCTTCGATGACTCTTGATGCACCATCCAGAAAGCTGTGCAGAGCAAAATTTGGTTAATCATTCTCATTTATGTGGTCATGTGGGAGTAGGAGAGGAAAGTAAGAGATCTTCAGAGGCAGATAGAGAGGTTTGTGTATACAGCACAAGGAATACAAACAGGAGATGCTGGCTCGATAAGGAAATTAAGGGAAAGGGTGCAACTCAAATAAGCCAAAACTGATGCACCAATGCATCGCTCTCTCTCCCCTGCTCTCTAACCGAAAGTCTCAGTATCACTTCTGTAAAGTTGGAGGGAGATGAAAGTCAGGGGATAGCTGCAGAGCCACGGCTGTTGGACTCACAGGAAAAGTTGGAGCAGGGCATTCTTTGGATTTTCTCATCAGAGTCGCAATCAGGATTAAACACAACCCATCAGAAGTCACAGAACATTCCTTCCTTTTGACTGAGGTTGAAGGTTTGTGGCGCAAGCGGGACAGCGGTGGACGACGGGGGACTTTTGGATCAGGTGCGACTTGTCGTTTTTAGATCCGAAGGGACAAAAACAGCATCCAAAGCAATTACAGGTTACGATACAGTGAGAATAGCCCGAGGTGGCTCCCAGATTGTGATTTGGGTGTGTGAGTTATGTGCTTCTGTGGTGGACATGTGAGGCAGAGCCTCCACAGATATTCAGATGGAGTTATCGTCCCTGTGAGGTGTTAGCTGACTGCAATGTGAGAAGAGAAAACAAGGAAAGAAAGGAGCTTATCTTTTATGTGGAATGTAAGGAACTACTGCACTGATCAGACCTGGAAGAAGCTTCTTTTTTTTTCTTCTTTTTTTGAATCACAGACAACTTTTATGAACCAATGAATGGTTCAGATCAAATTAAAGACTTGAGCTGGGATTTCGACCAACCCTGGGATTCAGTCCAACCAGCAGCACATCTGTGCCTCAACACTTTTGATTTTTCAGACCTCTGGGATGAGGACGACAGCGAGGAAGAGGGAACTCATAATGCAAATCTAACCGCATGTCTCAACGCCCCCCTGGACTCCCCCAATCCTCCTCCTCCACCCCTGCCTCCGCCGCCTCCTCCTCTTGTCCCACCTTTGCCCTCAGCTTCGCCCAAAGGTGCAGCCATTAAAAGTCGCACCTTGAAACTCCACTGGAGGGAACTGGAGAATCTGGCGCCACTTCCCAGGATGACACGCTTTGGGACGCAAACCATTTGGGCAGGACTGGAGCCAGTGCATTTGGATACTAACCGGCTGGAGTACTTGTTTGAATCCAAAGCCAGTAGCACCAGTTTTAATGTGGTTCCTAGTCGACAGGTGAGAGTGATGACTCAGGATGTCTACATCATCCATCCATCCATTTTCTATACCCACTGAATCCATTACTGGGTCACAGGGATCATATGTAATATATTTTATTAAGAAACAAGCAGCTTCATTAAGTCTATTACATTCATTGTCAGTTCTCATAATGGCAGATTACAACTAGAGAAACACCCCGTTACCCAACACATGCACGCACACACATCACATTTGCTTTCTAAGTAATAATGGTTGAAGGTGCTATAGTAGTTTTGCTTTGTTACGTGACCAGATTAGGAAAACTGAAGCCCCATTTAGACCATCTTCTGGGCTCACTCAGAGATCTTACTGGAGACTGAGGAGCTCCATGAAGGACAAAATACATTCAGTTGTTTTATGCTGCAGCTAGGGTTGCTGAAGTGAAGCCAAATCTGACCACTGTGTAAAAAATCACATCATATTTAATCAATTGCATGTCAGCTCTAAAAATCCAGGGCTTCATGTTCTCTGAGTTTGGTGTTCTGTCAAGATTTCAGAGACTAACGTTAAGTTTGTTTAGACACCTGCATATTCAATGATATTTACGGTACTTTTTCTGAATAGTGGTAGTGGTTATAAAACCAGTTTCTGTAGATTTACAGTTGTGTTATTTCGACCAATCATCATACAGCTGCATCACAGATGGTTCCCCATATTCTAGGAAAGCTAACATGAAAGGGAACAAATAGTAATAATTACACAATACACCTGCAGTCCTAACGCACCTGTACACAGACATGCTGCACCTCAACAGGTATGTTGTTCTAATTGCTGCAAAAGGAGGTTCTACAAAGTCTTTAAGGGGCACTCAATTTTTTGTTTGCTATCCTTTCCCCCCCTCACATTAAAAAGGGACATTGTAGTGATCAAATGATACAAATCCCTCAAAGATCTATTTCAGTTCCTAGTAATACATCACCAGAACAGGAAAAATACAAAAGGGGATAATACAAAGTAATGAATATTAATCTCATCAATATAGTGAGACAGCAGCAGTTTAACCTGCTCAAAATCATTTCCTTTCGAGAGCTTCAATGAACCTTGTGGATGAGGAAATGTTGTGCTTTTTGACTATTTCTTGCACTAAAATGCACTAATAATGTGATTTATGGTATCTTAACTGAACTATTTCATAACCCTTCCATCCTGACGCAGAAGCAGTCATCTGTCTCAGTGTTGGGGATGAAGCGGAGTAACATCATAACCATCGCCCTGAGCAGCCTGCCTCCTCCTCGCCTCCTCCCACCTGCTATCTACAGCATGGACAGCAGCGTGCTGGACAGAGAGGATGTCCAGGTACATTTTGAACTGCTTCATTTTACTAATCTGTTGGATGGGACACTGCAAACAATGTTTATAACATTAAATCTGACATATGATTTTTTTCTTAAGTTGGCACAATTTCCTAAGGTGAATTAAGTTTCTGTGGTGTATGTTCGATCAAAATATCCAAAAGATAACATATATTTTTCCAGCTCTCGTCATTACAGTTGCTTTAGGGGGTTTGATTAATTTTTTTTTTTTTTTTAATGATTGTGCTATCCGCTCTGGAGATACAGCAAAAGTGACATATTGTGAAAGTGTGTGGAGGTAAACACAAGGAAGTTGGATCAGTCTTTGATCTCGGTCTCTAATGACTCAGTGTCATATTTTCAGAAGTTTTTGACTTGGTACTCATTTCACAAATTAATGTTGTCAAGCACAGAAAAAGTAAGTATTTCGTGTATCCCTTTTGAAAACAGCGTCTTCAGGCTCTGATCCCAACAGAAGAAGAACTTTGTCTTATCAAAGAGGCCAAAGCCCACAATCCCCACTCTCCTCTGGCACAAGCGGAGTTCTGTTTACTCACTCTGGGAGAAATCCCACACCTGACAACAAGGCTCCAACTGTGGGCCTTCGCTCTGGACTACGACTCCTTAGAGCAGGTGAAAGCAACGTCACAAAGTACACCCTACTGAGTTACCATGGAAATCACTGCAAAAAAGCAACTGTTTTATCACCAAAGATGTCACCAGACTAATACTAAAACATAATTTTGATCAGCTGCCTGTTCTTTATGTTTCCTCGTTATATCTATGAAGGAAATTGCTGAGCCTCTTTTCCATCTGAAGTTCGCCATGGAGCAACTGGCGGCCTGTCAGACCTTTAGGTGTATTCTAGCAACCGTGCTTGCAGTTGGTAACTTTCTTAATGGATGTAAGGTGAGCCGATTTAAAAACTTTTGCTTCTTTCACACACTTTCCTAATCTTCCCCAAATTTTTGACAATCCACTTCAATGTGTGAAGGCCCGAGGCTTTGAGCTCAGTTACCTGGGAAAGCTGTCTCAGGTGAGGGATACACACACCCGCCAGCCCCTGCTGCATCACGTCTGTGTCCTCCTGCTGCAGCTCTACCCAGAATCTTCTGACCTCTACTCGGACATCACTGCTGTCACCAAAGCTGGCAAGGTGTGCATTATGTTAATGAAAGATCTCAATAAAAGCCTGAACTGATCAATGTGAGCGGTCCTGAGTCACTTTGAAGGTGAGTGACAGCAGGTTCATGCAGAGAAACATGATGCTAAAACCTTTCACCTATGTCTACAGTGCGACTACGCCCTGGTCCAGTCTAACTTTACTCAACTAGAAGCCTTGTGCAAAGCATCGTGGGAACAGCTGAAGGTACTGGAAAAGGCTGATGAGAAGAGGAAAGGAGGCAAGGGAGAAAAGAGGAAAGGAACAGAGGATGAGGTCTTGGCCCCACAGGGTTCACTCCGTCACAGGCTCCCAAAGATACTGAAAGACTGCGAGGAAAGGCTGAAGATCCTCAGAGCTGTTCATCGCCGGGTCATCAACAGGTGCACTTACCGAGTACATAAACAACAGCAAACTGTTACATTTCAGGAATACAACGTATGATTTTGATGCTATCATCTGTTTCTCAAGGTTCCACTCTTTCCTCCTATTCCTGGGCTACTCGCGAGCTATGGTGAGAGACACCAAAGCAGAGGACTTCTGCAGAACCATCAGCAACTTCTCCCTGGAGTACAGGACCATGCGGCAGGCCATCCTCCTGCAGAGAGAGCGAGAGCGAGATCGGGGGAAAAGTAGAGCAGAGAGCCCAGGTCCAAACACACCTGTGGGCAGGAGGAAATGTTGGCAAACACCATCACAGGTGGTTATTTTAAAGTAAATGGCTCTTCAGAAAGTCAAATGATTAAAATTTTACTCATCTAGAATTTATTCACCACGCAGGAGAGTGAGGAACAATGCAGGTTAGAAGAGGTGCTGAGAACACCCGAGTCCATCTCAAGAATGGATGTCACTTTTCCTCAGAGCCGCAGGAGGACGACTGACATCAAAGGTACTATTTTGTGTACTCTTTAAACTTTTTTGGGGCCTTATTTCACTACTTTTTCATGATTAAAACATATATTTTTATTTTTCAGGTGCATTTTCATGGAAACTGAAGTGGTGACCCTGCTGATTTACTTTTCAGTCACTGGCATATGTTATTTATGACATTTCTTTCACATTATTTTGTGGCTTTATGTTGTGCAGCAGTAATAAATTGACTATTGCATGAGATTTTATTTGCCATTCATTTGTTGAAATCATGTTTGAGATAAATGCAAAGTAAAAAAAAAAAAAACCAACACATTCATGTATTTGAGCAAAAAATAAAGAATGAAAGAAATAAAATACTAAAATAAAGTAAAATTCGATCATATGAACAATTAAATGAGTCCAGAGTTGGCTGAGCCTGAGAGCATATTAACAATGAATAAAAATATAAGGAATCTGTTTTTAACATGGATTCAAATATTTGCAAATGCATCTCCCAAACACGTGTTTTCAAATCTCGGGACCGTTAAACGCGCGAGTCTTGAGCAGAGACTTCATGTGTCTTGTATGACCTTTTGTTAGATACAAGTCTGATGCACGTCTATTGTCGTTCAAATCAATGAACTGACGTCTATGATGTCGTCATTGATGAGCAGGACTGGCAGTCGTTCCTGCCAATCTGTGATGAGCTTATCAGACCGAGCTGTTAAAATGATCCAATCAGAAATCGGGATACACCGGTGGGCGTGACCTTCCTACTGCGTTTATGGGTCGACGCCATTTCGTGTCAACTAGTTTCAAGGTGAGACGTTCAGCAGGCAGATTTGTTCTCGGATCTTTACCTTTTCAAGTAAAACGAGCCTTGAGTTGTTGTCATTTTTAGTGTTAAGCTCCTGGTGAGTATTTTTAAACGAGAGATTTTTTCCTTTTTCATATTTTTCAGACTTTGAAGCATCTTTGGGACTTTTTGTTTTTATTTTTAAGGCATTTTTCCAGGCTGGTATTCCCGAGACTGTGTTGGGTTGGCTGTTGTGGCGTACATTTTGTGAGGGCAGTATAATCTGCGCATAAACTAGCTTTCAGTAGCTTCCACCGCAGTATTTTTGGCCTTTGTTTTTCGAATAAGACATTTTTAAAGCTCATTTTTAAAGGCATGCTGTGTTACCTTATTGCTTTTCTTATTGACGGTTCATTTTTATGGAGAGAGATGTGGAAGATTGCGCCAGGATTTTCTGGACAGTTTACGAAACATGTCGCCTGTTTTCTGGAAGATATCTTTTTAAATTTTACTTTTTATTCTTGTGCATTATTTGGGCCTCGAAAGAAACTGGGTTGCAGACTTTGGCATTCTCCTGGCCTCAGTTTTTGACAGTGCTTAGGTATTGTGTGTTTTGCAGAAAATCACTCAGGAATTATGTCATTTTTCAGGCAAGAAGGTTGTTTTTTTTTCTTCCTTTTTTTTTTTTAGTTTTTACCCGTGAGAAGTGTGCAGTTTTTCAGGAACAGCATTTTGATCACTTGTACTCACATTGATAAATATTTTTCTTTTCATTCCAAGTATTTGTGCAGTTTTGGTACTCAGTTTACCCTGAGCTGTGCAGATGCTACAGAGGGGCCTGCAGTGAGCTGAAAACTTCAGCGTAGTTTTTGTCTATACTGTGGATTTATTATGTTCTGTCTTCAAAAAAATGTTTGTGGGAAGAATAACAAAGGGGTTAAGAAAAGTTTTTGCCTTTCTCCCTCCATCTCGCTGGGTCCCAGTTGAGTCCTAAAGCAGGAATCCCTCCAGACACCAGGGGCGTTGTTCTGCAGCTCAGAGTCAAGGGGACAGGGGGCCCACCGGTCCCCCCCGACCCCCACCAGTGATGCGGTGTTGTGCCTTCTGAGTCAGACAGCCTAGTGGTTCTTTTTGCATATCTTTGGAAATTTGACCACTAACTTGAAGGTGTTTACCTGAATATTCATCATAAATTTTGTGAAGTACAATAGTGATGGTTATTTTTATTCTTTTAGATTTTTTTTTCCTCCCTAGTCATTCATGTTCATTTTTGTATCAGATATTCTGATAAATGTTCATATTTTTGAGGTTTTACGATGAGTCATTCTATCAAAACTATTGGGTGTGACATTTTAGTTTACAGTTAGATGTCATTCACACAGTAAATTATTATTTTACATTCTTTTTTGGACACTAGTATTTTTTGACCACCTTTTTGGCCTCCAAGTCAACTACCTCTTTAATTTTTGTTTTACTTTTTCATCTGAGTCCAACCTAAAGTGTTCCCATGGTGGTGTTTGGCTTTGCCACTCAGTCTATAATACTAAAAGATACCCAAAATGTAATCAGTTATTTATAATAATATTCACAGGAAAAGGTTCAGATAGATGAAAGAATAAAACTGTTTGAGGTTTTTTATTATTACTATGAAAAAATAAGCTTCATATTTTATTAGATAAACTTTTATTTTCTAATGTCACCTTTTTTGTTTCCCCCTGTTTAGTTTTTGACGCCACTTTTTTCAGAAGCATCAAATCGTAAGTTGGTCTCAACTCCTTTTGTGCCTTTTTTTTTCCACCTCAGCTTCTGCATCATTTTTAATATTCCACTTTTCACCCCTTTGTGACGTATAGCCCATTTCTTCCCCTTTTTTGGATTTCAAGTAGCATGTAGTGGATTTTTGTTTGTTTTTTTTATTATTATTATTTTGTGAAATAATAAGCTGATTAATCTTGTGTAACTCCTCCCCTTTATGGCCTCTGAAATAAACCTTCCTTCTCAGATTATGACGATCAAATAAAACATGTTGATTCTGAGAGGCCACAATATTTTCTCAGGCCTTTGTCCATGAAGTCCTTTCACTAAGGACTGAGACTTAAAAGACCAAATCAAGACTTTTTTATTTTATTTTAATTTTTTTGTGAATGTGCATGTCATTGGATCTGGTCAAATCAGGCTCATTCCTCAAAGAATTTTTTTTTAATTTATTTTTTTTAATAAGAATCATTGCTATTGACAATAATAATGTTATCCTCAACAGACAATATTGTATTTTAAAAAGCAGCATGCCAAGGAAATATCATTAATTACTAACTTATTCATTAATCACTTAACAATGATTTGTCTACCCTAGCTACCAAATCCAATTATTGTCAATTTAAGCAACTTTTATTTGCTTTTCCCCCCCATCCATCATTGTGTATTTGGAGTTTTTAAAAAAAAAAAAATTGCAAAACTTCTGTTCAAGGTCATAGAATGGTTTCACACTTTCTTTTAATCTTTTACTTGCAGAGTCTTTATTAAAGTCACTGAAACACAGATGTGGCACATCTGTCTGCCTCCAGGCACGAGTCTCGCAGTGGCTGTCACAGTTGAAGCACAATCACTACACTCATGTATCAGACACACAAACATGTGATGAGCCCACTAGTCACCCAAAATGAAACCGAAGCCACCTCGGTTCTGTATGTGGAAGGGCAAACTCCAGATAAGGCCGTTAGTAAGAGTTCAACATCTAAAGTCACAAAAAGCACTGATCCTTGAATTCAGGCTCCAGATGAAGTCCCACATGTACTAACATGTTGGCCTTGATGTAAACACTCTGACTTAAGCTGTTTTCAAAAGCGCATATTCCAAACTGCATTATGTACTGGGGTCCACGTTTATGGGTACATTGTGTGCAATAACTAGTTTATTAACCCTCAAACCAAAACTATAATCCAGCAAGGATATATAAATAATTTAGAAAAATAAAGATCTGTAGGAAAACTGGAGGAAAGTTTAAAATACAGTTGACTAATGTGTGAAGGAAGTTTCTATTGTTCACCGAGACGGGTTTGTAACCTGGCAACGACTGAGCAGAAGATGTGACGTAAAACATGAGCACAGTCAGCTGTAGTTGTCACCTGTGGACAGACGTCAGAGTCCAAAATACATTCCTGCAGGCGTCTCTTACTGAAATATGGTTGACTGTATTTCCTTTATTAACCCTTTATAGGACAGTCAATAAAATACTTGAAATGTCAAAATTTGATCTCTTGATGGTTATTGGAGAATATTAAAGGACCTTTTATTAATTTAACTTTTCTTTAAAAAAAAATAACCACAGTATGTAGTTCTACTGAAGTGATTAAATATGGTCACTTGTCCTGTAAAGAGTTAAGTCTTTGCCAGTGCTCTAAATTTGTTGATTTGTCAGCAATTAAACATTCTCCATGAAAATCAAAGTCAGTTTAAAACAGCATCTAAACTTCTTCCTTTTTGCTCTCAGTCTTTCTCCCGCTAGATGTCTGCAACTTATTCAACTTTTCTAGATTTGAGGTTTTATTTCTGGGAGTACTTCATTTTTAGAAATTATAATCACCTTCTCCTAAATGTTAAGTTTCCTGTTGATCTGGTTGCATCATAGCAGATGAATTGAAAAGTGCAAGAATTACTAGAAGAAGGTTTAGCAACATAGCATCTCGTCCAATGTATTAAAAAAAAAGTAAAAGCTTATTGTTTCAATGAATTTTTAAAAAAGCAGGCACATTTTTTGGTTTTAATTTATTGTTTTTAGGCAAATTTTAAAAGCACACAGAAAACAAAACGATATGGTTCAGCGCTGTAGTGAAAGGTTCGCCCAAGTCCTGCCCCGTTCTGGAAATTAGAAGTTAGGAACTGACACATTAACGCTGAGACTGACTTCTCTTGTAATGGCCCATTGCATTATGGGTATATGAGGTTGAGTGGTTCGTTGCAGCCTGGAAATTTTTCTAGAAATAGCACACCATCTATTTTCCATACGAAAGTGTGCAACTATTTGCATACTGTGCTACATTTTGTCGTAGATTGTCACCTGAAAGATGAAACGGGAATGAATTACTCCTGGTTTGCTTAAAATCCACCCAAGTGGAAGGAGTTTGAGCTTTTCTTTAGCTCTAAGGACTTAGCTATCCAGTACCTGGTTGTGGTTACTCTCCAGCTGCCCAGCCTTATTGGTTTATTGTGGCATCATCCTGGTGGGGGGGTGTCTCCTCAAAGGTTTGTGTAAACCTGAGAAATTCCTGCTAGGACCTTGACATGCCTCATAATTCAAAACCCCTAAAAAGAAATTAGCGCTCATGCCCCGCTGCCCATCCTGGTTGCACTGCTGCTGGAGGGGTTGACAGCTTGCCCGTTTACAGAGACATCTAGGTCAAATCATGTTGAGCATTAAGCTTTGGCCTCGTAGCCTGCTGCATAGCACGCAATCCCCTGCGAGTAGCTGCTGGCAAGGCATGCGTAGCTGCTGGACGGTTACGGTGAAGCCAAGCTGGCCGCAGTTCTGGTGCTGGCAGGTGATGGTCTGGCCATGCCGTCGCTGTGGTGGTCGACATGAAGATGAACAACTCTCAGGAGTGGAGAAGACGGAAGAGATTCCTACAAGCTTGCGAAGTACTGAATGTGTTGGTTTATTGTAAAGGAAAGACTTACGGAGATGTTCTTCTGCACTTGGTGGATAAAAGGAAGAAGAATTACGACCCTTCCAGAGACTGTGACGAACTCATGTACCTCATTTAAGCCGAGCCTGACCAGACCCCCTCTACCCCCTTGGGGGAAGGAAGGCTTGGCTCCAGGTTGGGACCTCTATACCCCTCGTCCAGATGAGGGAATTCAAGCTCTTGATTCTTTCTATTGTCGATCTGAGTTGGGAGATCCTGCCAGGGACAATATTCCTGGACACCATGGCTCCCTGGATCATTCAGGCATGCAACATGAGGCAGCTGACATAATCTCTTACTCTGAAATCTGGGCTCAAATTGCAGGTAGTGACCAAGCGATACCTGCTCCTCCTCCACATCAAGAGGAGCCAAGTAGTTGGTTCAGGCATCTAGTGAGTATTCCTCTCCTAGGAGGTGGTACGGGCATGGGCAACCCTGAGAAGAAGTGCTGGCCACCTTTGCTTCGTCTGCAACCCAAACTTGGGCAAACAGAAGTAAATAGTTGGATTGATGACCTCTTCCAAGCAGAAGAAGGCTGAATTAAAGTCGCTGCTTATAGAGAAAACATAAATTCTAGCATTTTTTGTTTTTTGTACGTATGGATGGAAACTCAAGAGAATCGCATAAAGAGTTAAGCGTTGCTTCACAATATTCTCCACAAAAATATAAACACAGAGTTTCTGATGATGCTTTTCTAAGGTCACAATTTCTGCTCTACTCAAGTGAATATTTTAGCTGAACTAAACCTGATGATAAAGTCATTGAAGAAGCCACATAAAATATTAAACTTCAAAGGACTCAACTAGAACAGAAGAAAATTAAACTTGCACTTTCGCAAGGGAATTTGTTTTTGTCATAACTCCTGTTTGTCCCACAGGTTTTAGGATTCTGATGTGTTGGATCGCACAAAAGTCAAAGAAGCAGTAAAAAAAGAATCCCTTTGAAGGTGCATGCAGTCACTGAATCTATCTCTCATAGTTTCTCGACGTCCATCTCCTTGCCAGCTGACAGACAGACAGACAGAGACAGGCAGTCCTCCACCAACCTGAGCACAGACACAATGGAGTGAGTCTTGGCTGCCTCATGACCCCATCACACTCTCTATTCTGCTGTCTACTTTTGCAAAACCTCCTCACCTGTTTGGTGGATGAAAGTAAAAGCACAGTTTGTGGACCAATGAAATGTAATAAATGCACTTTTAGTTTGGGAGCTGGACCTAGAATTTGTTTTCCATATTTGTCATTGCAGAGGCCTTTTCTGATACAGAGATAAATGCATGTGGATGTGCCTTAATTCAGCTAAACTTGAACATTTAAGTTCTTCTCAGAAATGAATAATAGCTGTTTAATTTGCTTTTGCAGGATTGCAATTCTGAGTTTGTTAAATCTGTGGGCCATGCAGCTTATTTAAAGTGTCTAAAGATAATATTTTCAGTTGGCTCTGTACTTTTTCTTTCCATGAAATCCTTGATGGTGTGATTAAAGCCACACTGATTTAATAAAAAAAAAAGAAAAAAAGGAATAAGCCAAACGGTATCACACAGCGTCTCGTTTCCAGAAACATCACTAATCTAAAATCCATTTCATTTCTCACCCACCTTCCACCCTCACCTGTCTCCATCTGTTCCCCCCCTCCCAGTTGGTCGTCATCCTCCGCCTCCAGCCTCATGGCCAGCAGCAACGTGACTAACAAGACTGACCCCCGCTCGCTCAACTCCCGCGTCTTCATCGGCAACCTCAACACCCTGCTGGTCACCAAGGGCGACGTGGAGGCCATCTTCTCCAAATACGGCAAGATCGTTGGCTGCTCCATCCACAAGGGCTACGCCTTTGTCCAGTTCTCCAATGAGAGGAACGCCAGGGCCGCGGTGGCCGGGGAGGATGGGCGCATGGTCGTGGGTCAGGCGTTAGGTGAGGGGGTGTGGAAGGTCCATCACTGAGAAACTTGAAACTTTTCTCAAGTTTAATGATATTACAGACACAAGCTTGCAGTCATGCAGATGGATGAAAACATACTTTCAAAATACACATGAATTTCTTTTGGTAAAAGATTTATTGGATAGTTGTGTACAAATAGGGCATTTATTTGCTTTCCTAAATACAAAAAGACCTAGAAACACCACAGACAGACTATGTACGTGCTACAGAGCTAGAAAACAAACATGGTCATCCTCCCTTTACTCTGAAATAAAAGCTTTTCTGTTTCACAGTTCAATCAGCTGAGCCTCTCTGGCGCCCTCTAGAGGTGAAAATTAGGTACTGCAATAGTTCAATCATGTGAAACAGCTGTTGGTGCCACCTGACGGAGAGGTAACTGGCACATACTTCTCAGAATAAATCAGTGTTTTCCTCCCTCAGACATCAACCTGGCAGGTGAGCCGAAGCCTCACAGATCGAAGACAATGAAGCGATCTGCCGGAGACATGTACAGGTGTGTCCGTGTTCTTAGTGATGCTGCAGTTTTAGTGAATAAAAATTCAGTTATGTCAAGGATAAGTGTATTCACTTCATCTTTCTGTACTTTTCCAAAGCTCAACTTTTGATTTGGACTATGATTTCCAAAGAGATTACTACGACAGGTAAGTTGTCTGGTTTTTACGTATAGGAGTACATGCTCATATTTTCAACACTCTTCACTTATTTATCATCTTTATTGTCCAGATTGGTCATAATGTGATTTATGTGTCCTACAGTTTTTTTTTTCTGCCATGTTGAATTCTTATAATTAAAAAAAAAAAAAACCTAAAGATGAAAGTGTCAGTACCATTAATCTTTTGGTTTTACAATCAAATCATTTTATTTTTCATAATTATAAAATTTCATGAATCGTTACATGCTAAGAAAAGACATCACTCGATTTGTACTAGTTACATATATTGCACCTTGTCATTATTTCATTAAATCTAGCATAACATGCAATAATTCATGAAATATTAAATGGATCTACAGTTTAAAGTACTCTATTACTACTTCCATATGATCCTCAGCAACTGTGAGCATCTCTGTTCAGTGAGAGCAGAAATTGACAGTCTTTTCAGGAGTGTCTCAAGCAAGTTTATTCCAAGATCAGATCATGAAATGTTCAGAGAAATGTTTTAAAAAAGCCTCATTTAGCATGTTAAAGTTCATGATAGTACAAGACTGCACAAGTATAGCTTATTTGGAAGAGTTTCCTGGAGGAAAACCTCCACAACTACGCAGCAGCAACACATTCGGTTTGTCAAGTTTCATCTGAGCAAAGCCCTTTGGAAAGATTGACTCAAAGTGGAGATGTTTGGACATCCTTAACAGCACCATGTTGAAAGAAAAACAGAAGTAGCTCCTGCCAACTGTGGAGCATGGGGGTGGAGGGGTGATGGTTGGGGATGTTTAAAACCACCAGAGCTGGACACCTTGAAGTCACCGAGTCAGTCAGGAGCTCCTGGGTTTACCAGTCAGGCTGTGAAGCCGTCTGTCTGACAGCTGAAGCTGGATCTCGCAACACGAGCAAATGTACGACAGAGCGGTTGAAAAAGAAGTGAAGTCAAGGTGAAAGGTCAAGACTTCAGCCTGGATGAACTAAAGCAAATGCTGAGTTTCTCATAACGGCACAAAGAAAAGGATTAATTCGAGTTATTTCTTGTAAAGGAGGTTCTGCTCACTAATGAATCGTTTTTTGCTACGTAATGGTAAATCATGCTATTTCTCATCTGAAGCTGTATTTACTAAACATTTAACATCTGTTTTTTTTGTTTTTCTTTTTCATGTTCTGACATGTAAAACATTAAAACTGACTTCCTTTTTCACGTAGCTCTAATTTTAAAATTCTGGTGAGATCTTTAAACTAACGGCCCGTTTATCGCGTCAGGATGTACTCCTACCAGTCCCGGGCGCCTCCGCCGCCTCCGCCCCTGTCCCGAGCCGTCGTCCCCTCCAAGCGCCCCAGGGTCAGTGTGAGCGGCGGGGGAAACCGACGGAGCAAGACCGCCTTCTCCTCCTCCTCGTCCAAGAGCAGCCAGAGGTCTTCACACACAGGCAGGTCCCGCTCACGCTCACCCCAGCTCCCTCCCATAAACCATTTAGACGTGTGTTTTCATTTTTAGGTACAGAGAAGATTCTGGAAATGTTAAAGCTGGGCAATGAAATGTAGAATAAAGAGTAAAATTAGCCATTCTGCAAAATAATGAAGAACCAATTTTGGTTCTTATTCTCCCGTCCCCTCAACCCAAAGTCCCAGTTGTTTCACAGAATGTTTTTAATCAGATTTTCTTGAGATAAGTGATGTGTTAAAAGGGAAATATTTTTGAGCCAGAAAAGCAAGCTGATGGGATACGTTTATTTAATGAGGTAGTCTTAAAGAGGGTATTTCCAAAAAATGACGAAGACACATTCGCTGCAGAGATGGTGACATTTGTGAGGAATTTTTGCCCTCCTCCATCTCACACTGTAACAAGTTCATGGTGGGGATTTCTCCAAGTCATACACTCTTTGTTGAACAGTGAGGACGGATGACCTGCAGACCATCAAGAGGGAGCTCACACAGATCAAACACAAGGTGGACCACCTGCTGGAGAGCTTGGAGCGCATGGAGAAGGACCACAACAGGAAGTCAGGTGAGCTTGAGTGAAGACTGAATCTTAAAACGGGGAGATTCTTTTCTCCTTTTTTTTTCTGTTTTTTTTACTCCAACAACTCCACAGTAGATTCAGTAGTTTTGCTCTCCTGCTGATTTTTTTTTTCTTCAGAAGGTCATTTTGACTCATTGATGTAAACTACACAATGTTGAGGCTTGATGGAAATTTCAAATATGTCCTTTTTCTCTGAGGAACATGTTCTGGATTCAGTAGCACTCATGATGGGGACGGGTTTAGTTCTTCCCACGTTGTTGTCCTGCTTTGTTCATCTGTTTTTTGTTTTTTTTTCTTTTTACATCCCATATTCCAGCCGCCTATTCAGACATGAAAAGCTCCAAGCCAGAGCCCGGTGAACTGTCCCCCCTTCACTCCTCCACCTCCAGCAAGAAGGAGGACAGCCTGAAGAGGGACAGAGAAAGCCAGGAGCTGAACGACTCCGAGGAGGAAGGAGATCTGCTGGAGGATGAGGACCAGGTGAGGGTGAGGAACGGAGGGGAACCGTGACTGCCGTTTTAGCAGTTCAGCACAGTGACTTTTAGAGGCGCAGCAATTGCCACGCTGATTTTATTCATTTCTTTTTCTTTTTCCACAAGAACCACAATCAGCCACGTAGAGTAACATAATCAACCAGTAAAAGATACCCGGCTGCTGGCTTTGTGCTGTAATGGCTTTATTCTTAGTCTTTTAGCTTTTATTAGTCTCAGAGCATTGAGCATGTTCAGCAGGGTACTTCTCTTTAAGAGCTGATTTAAGTTCGTTGTTCCAGACATTTTGGTGTGTGTTCCTCCATAGTTTTATTTATTTGACCTCACACGCTGTACAGATTCCTATATTTGGATATTCCTGTGCTCACAGTGGAAAAATTTCCACACTGAAGACACACTTAGTGGTAACTGCGTCATTAATATGCACTTATAAGGAAAATCCGGATTCATCAATATTCTACACCCACCCATGAACTTAATGATTCTGTTGATTAAAAAAGAAAAACCCCAGGAATAACAAGAACTTCAGATTTATTGATACTGATCAGACTAATTGGAAAAGATTAGTCAAATGTGATTGAACTTCAGGATCCGAATAAAGATTTGGATTTAAGAGCATTTCTGAAACTGCTTTGAATTTGCTCCCACGAAATGTGCGTCTACATGTTGTTGCATCGTTTCCTCCTGTGACGAGATCTGAACTTTTCCTGCAGATGAAACGCCGAGGAAGAGACGAGGATGACGAGGACGAAGGCGAGCAGGAGGAAGGGGAAGACGATGGCGACAGCGCCAACGGCGACGACTCGTGAATAGGAAGCGTGCACACGCGAAGATCAAGTTGTTATTGTTTCTGAGTTTTTCAGCTCCAAGCTTGTACACAGTGGTCATGTGCTCATATCGGCTGAAGTGACTGGAAGTTTATATACGGAAAAAAAAAAAAATTCACAAATGTGTGAAGTGCTTGTTTCTGGATTTTTTTTTTTTTTTTTTAGTTTTATTTTATGACAATATTCCATATTTTCTTGATTTGACTTTTTTTTTTTAATTGTTATTTTCCACAACTGGATAAATGCATACCATGATTAAATACATTCAAAGAAAATGTAAATTAAGTCAACCATAAATGTAAACAATTTGATGTTAGGTCATAATCCTTTTTGTATTTTGACTGTTCTGACAAAAATGTAAAAAAAAAAAAAACGCACCTCGCAGCAGCTTGAACCTCAACAAAACAGGTATAAAGATGTGTTCAAGTTGAATTTGTGTTTAATGTAAAGCTTGTTCTAAAACGCTGCGTGCTGCTGCAGCCCAGGTGTGAAGTCTGATCCACCTGCTGCACAGCTGCCTCCTGACCAGCAGGCGGCAGTGTCTCACAACAAATCCACAGTTTCTTGTATCATTCAGAAAATCTTGACCCCTCACATCACACTACATATGTCACAGAGATGATGCTGGTCGGTCTGAAGAGCCTCTCTCTCGTTACCGGGTGTGGTGCCGTCAGTATCCATGTTCGTCTGTTTCTGTCACCGTTGTCACTGACAAAGCTGCACTGGTCAAAGTCAATAAACATGGTTTTTTTTTTCACGTTGGAGAGTTTGCAAACTTTTCACAATACATTTAATGTGCATGCAGGCGTGGTGCAACAGCAGAGCTAAACTGATGAGTTTGATTTAGAAACCGGGTTGTGCAACCGCATGAGAGCATGATTCAAATATATTTTGTGGGGGGGCTGGATGAGGCAGAAGAAAATGGTATTACCAAATCAAAAATTCTTGACAAGTCGATACTTCAACTGTCTAATACATATGGTTAAGCTGCAGATTTTCCTTTGGCTGCTCCTGTGCACTCATAAATGATTTGAACTTTCTTTTTTTTAAATTGGTATATTAGTTTTTATCAAATTTGCATTTGTCTTGCGTTGATCTGATGCTCAAACATGTTCTGATTTTGGAGGCGCTCTTTAAGCAAAGCTTTGGGGGAAGTGTAAAGTTTCACAGTGATCTGTTGGCCATGTGTGCATAAGTATTTTTCAGTATAGTCTGTGTTTGCAGTGTGTCCAGACAAACATAACTTTACTCCAGATAAACTTCAAAACAACGGTGAATCTAAACATAGAGAATATTTACTAGTTAGATTTGCTCCTCCCCGTCGAGCACTTCTCATCTTTTAACTCGCCTCATAAAACGCATTTTTAGTATCTAAACAGCCATTTTGATCGAGCTGTTTGACTAAGCGTGGGATGACAAAGATCTACAACGTCTATAACTTTATTTCTTTATTTCCTTATTGGTGTACATTACACTAGATGCTGCAGAGGCCTTAGAGCTCGATAATGGATGCAAAAACACTGACCTGGCAGCAAAAAAGAGGAGTGAAGGAAGGAAAGGGAAAAGTAATCAATAAGCAGAAGTCGATAGGGTGAGCTGTGATTAAGGGGGAGACGGTCAACAGTCCTAGTGAGCTACATAATGAGGACGTGGATGGGGAAAAGGCTGGAAGGACAGATGAACAAGCCACAGAAGACCGGAGACAGATGGAGGAGTCGCTGACAGATGGACAGAAGACAGAGTGGAAAAGATTTCATTTAGGGCTCAAGAATGTGGAACGTTTACAGTGAGCGATCACAGAGCAGTGGTCTTTACAGACCTTTGACTTCGCTGCACACTTTCAAGAAACTATCTGCCTTTCTCCATCTATGATTAATCGAATGAACAGATTCTGTCTCAGAGTTTTTTAAGGAAACACAAATGGTGCTGCTTTTGTTTTCTTCGCTATAATTGTCAGGGTTCTTCAGAGGAGCCATAAAACTCTCTGCAGAGGTTGGGGTCAGCGAGGGGCTTTTCCTTTTTAAACATTGACGACGTCACTGTTTTTCTGCACGCTCGTCCTTTGTTCACAGATGTGCATAAAAACAACAGCTCTCCAGTTTAACTAAAAGGTCCTTCAAGAGAGTTTAAACCTGCAAACGAGGTAAATGTGGAGGACTTAAATATAGAACTAAAAGGAAATGGAACAAATGAATATGGAAGTATTTATATTTGCATTTGCTGTTTCTCAATTGGCTGAACTGGTTTAGCTATAAATCGAGCTGCTTCAGGCTTCACAAGTCAGTGCTCTCAAAGTACTGGTCCCGGACCCGGATACATGAGGAGGGCTGTGTCGGAAAGGGCGTCTGACGTAAATAAATCGGTGACAAATCAATACGCGTCACACAATGATCCGCTGTGCCGACTCCTAAAAGAAAAAAAAAAACAAACAAAGCATGAAAGAAGTTGCATTGCTGTGAAGCGATGTTTCCCAGAATCTGGATCTGCCTGAATCTGACACCCGCATTCCGATTTTTAAGACTAAAAAACAGCGATGGAGAAATAAAAGAGAAGAAGAAAATGTAAAAGCAGCAACTGCTCAGGATAAAGTCAACAAAGGAATCAATGTGGGAAATAATAAGGAAAATACAATTTAAGAAATTACTTTATCAAAAATTCAGAAAGATGACGCAACCACTCACGTCCTCCAGGGCTTCTCCTGACTCCAGAGTGACAGAGTAAGTGAGGTGTGATGACTGTTACATGGATGGATGTGACACAGTCCAGCTGAATCTGTGGCGCTGCAGCACAGAGGAGCTTTATCCACGTCTTTACCCAAATCCATGCCTGGATTTATAAAGCTAAAAAAAAAAAAAAAAGCAGGACACAATAATGGTACTGTTCTCAAATGCAGGCACTTCAGATGCCTACGTTTAAATCTGTACCCGTCGGACC
>JAOWBL010063418.1:0-11890 GCA_028564865.1 Zenarchopterus dispar
GCTGTGTTTCAGATATACAGTCAGAGCGCCGATCAAGTATTGAACCATTCACTGAATGAATCTTTTAACTAATCTTTTTCATTGAACCCAGCAGGGACTGTGAACAGAAGTCCAAACCACCTCAACTGGGTCTTTTTCTTAGCGCTCCATCCCTAAAGTCCAACCACCCTTAGAAGAAAGCTCATTTTGGCAGTTTGTATTCACGGCCTCCTTCTTCCAATTACTGCTCGTGGTTCGTGACCATTGATATGGGGTAGAACATACGTCAAACTGCAAATCTTCTTCGTGATCTATGAATTCAAAAACACAATCTAACTGGACTCCCACTGTAACCTTAATGAATCTGGAGCTCAGCTGGGCCATTTACTGTCATACACAGAGGTTTGAGTGATCAGACCAAGGATCAGACTACGAAGTGTGATTCTACAATAAAATCGATGGGAATCCTGAAAACTGGCCAAAGCTATTACTGGAGCTCAAAGGGAAAGACACTTTCAAGACATGCAGACAAAGTTTATGTGAAAAGAAATCATGGACATATAAACCTTTGATAGACTTTCAACTTGGGCTGAGTTTAATCCAGCACTTAGAGGAGACTTTCAGCACATTTGTACAAAAAAAAAAAAAAAAAAAACGAAAAAAACTCCAGAGCTGCTTGATCCTGTTTGAGATCCTCCACACAGCAGGTTGACGATGACTGGCATCAAACCTTACAAGAGTGGCGTCGCCCCGCAGAAAAGCATCTCCGTCTCCTCTGACTGATCGCCTTTGTTTACGTCTTTGTGCCATAAAATGTCAGTCACCTCAAAGAAACTAAAAACTGTTGGCCCTACACTCTTTTTCAAGGATTTCTGCACTTTTATGATCAAACGGCCTCTTCTTCCTCTGGGATGCTGTCTCACCACACTGTAGTCTGTACTTAGTCATCACTGTCTCTGGTCTCTGATAAATGGTTTACCTTTTTGGTCTCCACATGGGATGAAAACAGGGCGGTGAAAGCCAATCAAGAGACCTCAGTCATCTTCAGGCAGTGCTACAAGGTTTATCAATCACAAGATATTGTAACTAGGTGACTGTTAATGAGCATGTCAGTCAAGGAAAAATGACAAACATTTGCTGGTTTCAGCTTCTCAGACCTGAGAATTTGTTGTTTTCTTGATCTAACATGAACATACAGTAAATCTGACATTTTTTTTGGACTGTTGGGCAGTGAAAAAGAATCTCATAAAAACGGGTGAAATTACATTTCCCACAAGCCTCTCCTCCATTATCTTGGTCACCAGGGTGACGGGTCCTGTTCCAGATGGTGGGGAGGAGACAACTGGGTCTGCCGACTCTTTAAAAAGGTTGGAAATTTTACAAGTAAAACTATAAGTATATTCTGGAAAACTCAGGTTGCCAAAACAATGACCTTCTCCTAAACCTGACCAAGTAGTTTTGTGGCCAAAACCGAACCAAACCAAATGAAAATTAAAGGAACAATATCTTTATAAAAGATCAGGATAATGATCCCAAAAGGAAATCAAGCCTGCACATCTTTCAGTTGTGTTTTTCTAGTATAAACAACTCCTCTTCCAAAAACTTTAAACTTCCTCAGATGAGCAAAGGATTTGCAGAGTGACTGTCCATCCAGTTTGTTCCTTTAGCAACACCAAGTCATTTTAACACATTGTGAGAAACGAAATAAAGTTTTATAAAATATTAGCAAAAACCAAAAATATTAAAAACAATGGCATTGATAAAGATTTAGTGTTTTTTTTTTTTTTTGTGGACCATACACATTTGATAATACAAGTACTCCGGTGCCCCCTAAAAGGTTGCTGACTCCGAACTACAAGGAGGCAGTTC
The DNA here is from genome assembly GCA_028564865.1 of Zenarchopterus dispar. NCBI lineage: Eukaryota > Metazoa > Chordata > Actinopteri > Beloniformes > Zenarchopteridae > Zenarchopterus > Zenarchopterus dispar. The sequence continues at coordinate 1,849 of JAOWBL010063418.1, forward strand.
TGGTCCTGAGCTCTGGTTGCCATCTGTCATTAAACATGAAGTAAAGCAGGAAGAAGCTGCAAAACGTCACCTCAGCATATTTACTGCCCAACACCTTGAGCCCGTGTGAGGATAAAATAAACACACAACATGCTATAAAAAAAAAAAACCATAGTGGGTGTTTCCTGGGTGTTGAAAATGTGTGTTGGACGCCCGTAGCTGCAACAATCATCTCTGATGTCTCTAGAAGATGGCTTCAGAATTTAAGTGATAAAAAGAAACATTTAACTTTATCTTCTTTCATGCACTGTGGTTCATTCATGGTTAACAACTCTCAACTTCATATTTTAAGTTAAACTGTTTTGCCAAGCATAAAGACAAAAGATGTGAGACATTTAAATGTGAATTTCACATTAGACAACACTGGACATTTGTAAACCCGACACATCTGACAGAGGTTTGTGAAACTGTGACAAAACCTCATCTGTTGATTTGTGTCCTAGTTGTTAGACAGTCTTCACTGTGTTTCTTAAGCTATCAAGAGTTTTAGCTAGTTTAAAGGAATATTCCAGAGTTAAATCAGTCTTATGACTCGACGGTAATGAGGTTAAACTGTTGACTAAAGCTCAGTTTCAGTCAACAGAATGAATCAGAATCAATACTCGCTGTTACTGCTGAAAGAGTATTATAATTGGTGACTATGTATGTGCACCGTCTGATATTCTGATTTATACAAACAAAATCACACTTCTTTGTTGCTTTCAAAGCAAGCAGAGGAAGTTATGGAATACTAGATTATAAATTCCCCTTTTGAGTGACAGGTGGAGAATCGACAGCTCATAAGTTGTTGGACTGAACCATCTGTGTGGCACTAGTGTTTTGTCGATGACACCATGTTATTTTAGGTTTAAAGATCTCACCAGGAAAAGGTGGCATGCTCATTATTAACTCTGATGTCCCCAGAGGTGTCACGAATGCTGCTAAAAATAACACAAGCAAACCTAAAAAAGCATTTGAGAACCCATCACTTTATTAAACAAGAAGCTATCAAGTCAAAGGGGAAAAAGAACGAACTGCAGCACCAAAGTCAGGAGAAATTTCCCAAAAAAGCCAGAAACCGAAACAGTCATGAAAAAACTACAGAGTTCTTTATCCGGGTTAACATCTCCTGTTAGTTGTTGAAAATGCATTTCCGGGTCGGAAATGCATCTTTGAGACTTCCATCTTCTAACATGAGACTGATCTGATTTCACACCAGATAAAAGTGCTGACAATCAGCTTTACGGCGGACATTTGAACCCCCAATTTGTTCAAATGTTTTTTTAAATGCTTTTTAGCATATATAACTTTAATTCCTGTTTTCTATTAATGTAATAGATATTCTTAATTTGATCTGTTTTTTAAATTGCTTAAGTTGTTATTAAAAAACAAAAATCAAAAAGTAACATTGGATCAGTACTCAATATCGACCAATACCCAAAACTCAGGTATCAGGATCAGTCTCTGAAGGAAAAAGATGGTTTCAGAACATCTTCAAACCAAAACTATGCGAATCACAGAAGTTTTGATTGAAAACAGAATAAATGTTTGAGGACGAGTATCAACCTTTTTATTATATTGCATAACAGCCTCTGCATTTAACTATTACTGATATATAAAAAGTCATTACCACTCTAGAGCTATGGCCGATGCTCGGTGGAGAAATCTGCCTTCAATACACGAAAAAAGCTTGTGTCCAGTAGACAAAAACGGGGTTTCCATTCCCGTCCCTCGGTAAAATTACCCTCCCTCTTGATATGTGTTTCTTTTGTGGACATTTTTGTTGTAAATCCATGACTTCATCACAAAACTATTATAGAAAACAGCTGAATTTGACATGCTTCCATCTAGAGGGTAGATTGTGATCAAAGGTGTTCTTGTATCCATGCATACCTCTAAAATCAGAGAGAAATGAATTTTAAGTACACAATTATCTTCAGGAGCCAGATGAAATGACTTGACCAGCCTGATTCGGCCTGGCGGCCTGGAGTTGGACACATCTGGGTCGTGACAGTGTGAGTTGTTGGTACAGATGTGTCCCAAATGGGAAATCTTACAAAGAGTTAGGTTTAGACAGTCAAAATTTTTTGTTTTGTTTTGTTTTTTTAACAGATAACATTACAATGGCTTCTCCGTGTTGTAAGTCCTTCTTCTGTCTTGCTGTGTCACGGGTCCCACCTCATCTTCAAAACATACGAACGCAAACCTGCTCATTAAATGCATTACTTTAAAGGTACAACAGGACACATTTAATCATTTTTATACTTGACTGATATTTTAATATGCAACTTGGTTGCACTGTTACATAACGTTGTTAAAGAGGATATGGTAAATTCACACTTTTTTTTGCTTTTTTTTTGCTTTTTGATACGAGAGTGAAAAAGGGGAATTGTTTACTTATACTCACTTATTCAGTTTTTTTTACAAAGATTTATTTTTTACCCAGCTCAGTGGAAACACAGTGAACCAATTCAGCCCAGTAGTTAATGAAGTAAATAAAGGCACATCGAAATCTCACAACATATCTGTACCAAAAACTGGCGAAGAGAACACGAAGGCACGGCCATGGTAGAAGTACAAATCTTATCGCCTCACAAAGAAAAAAACCCTTGTTTGCTAATTCCCCTCCGTCTGTTACCTCCATTTATCAAATGACAACTCGGTCATGGGAAGTTGTGACAGAACTGCATATCTTTGGAGTACATTCAGTTATAAAGATGTCAGCAACAAATTCAACCAAATAATGGCATTTTTTAAAAATCTCCAAATGAGACCTTTTTTCCTGTCTGTGAAAACATCAGCGGTGGCATCCATGTAGTTCAGATCAGAGGATCTGTTTACGATCGGATCGAAGCGGGTCAAATATCCGAGTTTCTCTCATCTGAAAGAGCTCCCACGGTGTGACGCAGTCTGTAGAGGAAATCATCGGAGAAATGTCAGTCAGGGTTAGATGTTCTGATGTAATAATGTGTCGCATCATGAAACTGTGCAATGCAACTTTGTTAAGTATAAAGAAATGTCTATTTATTTTCGTATTTAGCAAAAGAGATAGAAATGAAATCTCTGCTGACGAAGAATTTCAGTCAGAGTTGGACAGAAAAGAAATATATCTGAGGATTTCTTTTTCTAAACCATAATATATGTACGCGTGTGCATGTGTGCGTGTGTGTGTGTGCGTGAAGCAATAGTTTTGCAGATGAGCTCAAACAGCTGTCACTGTACTATGTAAAAGTATATTTTATAATCATAATAGTTCTTTATATATTTTATATTTTATCTTGCCTCCACTAGATTTTGTCCACGTTTCACCAACATCCTGCTACAGTCGTAGTTTGTGCATAAATGTCACTGAACAGCTGTTCTGGCAGTATGAGCCTAGCATGCTAACTCTGATGAGTCAAAACCCTAAATGATCTTTAAAGTAGTCAAAGTCTTTTGGTATTTATTTATTGACCTTCGCAAAAACCCGTCTTACAGGATGACATGAGGTTAACCCAGATGCTTCTTTATGAAGCTAAAAACTAGGACGTACATGTTAGCGTACCCAAACATCTGAAACAGGACAAAAACTCTTCAAAGCATTCAGGGAAAAAAATAAGTTGTTAGGAAAATAAGATCAAAGTAGGATTTCTTCAATCTTACGTGAGCTGACTTTAGATCCTTTTTTTTTTTGTCGAAAAGCCGATATCAACATTCAGGTTCATTCTTTATTTTACGAAATGACAAACCTCTCCACGTAAACACAAAAACCAAACGTGCATCTTTTCTTACACACAAACAGCTGTTTACACTCCTGCTGCTTCAGACCCCACAAACACTTTTTAAAACGCAGTTCCAGTCTGATCTGGTAAAATGAAAAGAAATGTTTTAGTTTAAAAGAAAGAAGCAGAAACATCTGATGGTGACTATTAAATGTTGGTTTTTGCTAATCCACTCACACTGACCTGCACGTGGGTTGTCTCCGGATGCTCCAGCTTCCTCCCGCAGTCCAAAAACACCTGTTGGACTGATTAATGATCCTAAACTGTTAACGGGAGGATTCACACCTGCTCTGGGATGCTGCTGCTGGAAAACCTTCATGGTTCTCTGGAACCAGATGATTCATGAACCGTCTTCATCTTTTACTGGCCGTTTAGGAAACAGGACTCTGCTCCATCTGAACATGTGTATACCTGTCCCGATCATCCCCACCTAAAAACTGTAAAACCCAGTGCACTGAGGTTCGGAATTATTTGGACAATGACTCTTTTTTTCATGATTTTGCAAGATTGGTAAAGATGTGACTAAAGCGTGGACTTTTAGCTTTGATTTAGGAGATTTCACAAAAATACAACAGCTGGGATTAGCAAGATCTGACATTAACTCCAGACCTTTCATCTGTTTATCTGTCTGAAAAATTAGCATTTGAGCCGTTGAAGATGGAGATACCTTTCTTGCAAATTTTTGTTGAGCTTTTTCGATTAAAGCTAAAAGTACATTTTGATCACATCTGAATTCTTTTATTCCAAGTCCATTGTGGTTGTGTATAAAGAGAGAATCATTCAAAACTGGCCAGACTCCACAGTTGCAGATAAATCTTCAGAACTCCTCATCCGCTAAAATCTTTGGTCTTCTGGTGTCTTATTTTCCGTCAAACCATTCAGTTATTTATTGTTTTGATTTTTTATTTATGAATTTTTACGATTCCAGAATTGAGAAACCAGATAAACGCCAGTAAAATTCCTCCACTGAAGTGATGAGTGTCTCAGTTTCTTCTTTGTTGCAGTTTTAATTGTTGCTTTTATTTAGTTGTGCTGCCAGAAAAGAAAACCACCAATTTTAGCAATGTGGTCAAAAGAATCTGAATGCACGTTTCTGCCTGTGTGTACACAGTTTTAGTCCTGAAACGACACATTTGCTGCGTCCCAGATGGGAGATGAGCCGGGAGGTTTTCCCCTCTGTTAAAATCCGAAAACACATCTGCGACTTCTTCCAGACCTGTGCCTGTCCAGATGTCATGTTCATCTACCACTGAACCTTGGACTAGTGACTTGTGCACATGCCTAGCCGATAGTTGTGTGTTTGCGTGCTGTGATTTAGAGAAAAGTTCTTCTCAAACCTGCTCAAGCCCCTTGGTGCTGGCATGGAGCCCATGTTCCTACTGATTCATCACGGCAAAAAAAACACAAAATTATTGTTTCTGAATCTGCGGTGGAAAACAGCCGAGTATTCCAGTCAGAGAGTGTTTCCTGCTGGTGTCACCGCAGAGCAACAGTTAGACCACACAGCAAGCTAATGTCCACTAAAAGGCTGAGCTACGCTATGTTTGGTGAGCTTTCTGATGTCAGAAGAAGCATAAAAGACATTTTCATCAGCTTTGTCTACAATCAGTGCTGATGTGCTCTTCAGTTATGTGAAGCTGATCCCCTTCATTCAAAGTTCCTGTCAGCTGTTTGTGTTAAACGGAAGTCCCATTACCAACCCGCCGACCTGCGGTCCGGCCAGCTCTGAAAGAATTTAGGATTTATGTACCTGAGCGTGTGTTTCATGCACTCCGTCGCCTCACAAGTGTAACTGAATCTGACTTCTGATGTCTGTGAAACTTGCTTGAAAGAGAGATCCCTGAAGGATGCCTGATGGCTCTCGTTTCAATCAAATGCGCTGACTGGGGGGATTTCATGTAAGTCTGGATTTCTGTCGGAGTTTAAAAAGCATTTTGAATTTGGAGGACTGACTTATTAGGATGCTTTCACAGCTGCAGGCTCTCATCTGGTTAAAACAAACTTGGGTTCATGTTCTCCCCTTGTGTGGTTTGTTTCATCTGGTGTGAACCATATCGTCACACTTGGACCAAAACAACGGAACCAAAACCCTCCAAACCAGAGGATTTTTCTCTGTTTTAACAGAAACTGAACCAAGTGGAGTTTAAAAATTCCTCAAGTGCTTCAGACAAGAGCAGACGGACTAACGTGTGAATCCTCACTAGCTCCGTGTTCTGATTCAAAGCCCAAACTGAAACCTCCCCAACCAAACCCTGGAATGTGGACAGCACACCACCACCTGTCAGGGATGACGCGTTTAACGTCCCAGTCCAAAAACATCCATTTCAATTGAATGTTCTGCTGCATGGAAATAAAACATTTGAGAACATGAGAACACATTGATTTTTAAACCCCCAGCCCCCGCAAAAAAAAAACAAAAAAAAACTTGTATTCAAGTGATCAGGTACTCCTGATCTTCATATTCAGGTTCTGTCTGCAATTTTTCATGAAAAAAGTCCATCTGCACTCAAATGTAATCTTTCCGTGAATGTACATGACATGGAGCATGTTTTCAGTGATGCAGGAACAGCCAGCTGATCAGATTAATTGCAGATTATCGTCAAGAATGTGAGATTTAAATGAGCTCAAAACATGCTCCTAGTTGAGATTGTGTGGGTTCTAGATCGTTCTCATGTGAACATCCCACCCCGCCTGCTTTCATAAGTGTTAGATGGCCCTGGTCTGGTTTTATCATCTGTGTTTATGTTTCAGTGTTTTTATTAAGATACAAAAAGATAAATCAGTGATAATATTAGAAGTACTAGACATTTATTAGCCATTTTACCTAAAAATGACAATAGAAAGCCTCATCTCAGTTAACCTCGGGCTAATCTGTTCATCCATTATCTACAGCTGGGTTCAGCTGCAGCCTCACCCAGCTGTTTTTGGGTGAAAGGTCGCTGGAGCAAGAAGCCACATCGGATCAGCTGTCCTGACACAAACCCACCAGCAAAGAAAGGTGCAGTTCCTCCAGTGACCACAGGGGGCAGGTTCCAAATGTGAGTCCATCTCCATTGACCTCCCTGTTAAAATGTCAACTTTGCAGCAGAAATATACATACTTACCGTCTGGTTCAAGAAATGCTTTTAATCTCTGGAGAGTTTCAATGTCTGTGAAACATTTAACTTATTCAGTCTCTCTCTCTTTTTCCTGGGTGGTAATTTGCTTTTGACTCTTGAGGAAGGCTGACCTCTGAGTGTTAATTTAGTGTTATAATCCTATTTCCAGAACAGTTAAGACACTGTGTAAAATCTAAATAAACACAAAAATGCAGTGATTAGAAAATCTTATTGACCCACATTTGACAGTGAATGTGTGCACATTCACCACTTTATCAGATACACCTGGTTTACCTGATACCTGGAAGGTGAGTGGACTATTTTGCATCTAGACAACAGTAAACATCACCCTGTTTGATGTTACTGTCATTAAATTCAAAACGAGCTAGCATTTTTTTGTGAAATGTCTCATTTTCAAGTCTGCTTCTGGGTTCATGAGATTTGTAAATCATTGCATTCTGTTTTTGTTTACATTTTACTCAACATCCCAACAACTTCTTGGAACTGTGGTTTTAATCATAAAAAACAGAAATGTGTAAAAAGCTCACTTCAGAGCCGGTTATTCAGCATCATTCAGTCTGATTCAAACAGATGTTTTTTTTTTTTTTAATTCAGCTGACTTTCTGACCACACAATTAAGCTGAACTCACTAAATAAAAACAGAGCAATTAACCTTCAGTTAAATGATTTCTGTGATTAGCACCAAATAACACTCCTCCCCGTGTAACTTCGCTGAAACAAACAAAGATGTGTCTCGTCAGAGGATCACCATGACAACAGTGATTGGCAGCACCCTGACTTCTGATGTCACACATTCCACTGACAGCCACGCTGGGCGCTTCAGCCCTGAGCCGTGACTGTTGCCATAGCAACTGGTGTTTCTGCAGCAGCTGATTATCTCAGGACTTGGCCTCGTCTCCATGGCGATGTGTTGTAGAGCACTTATTTCAGATAGCACTCGTCATACTTGTGCAGGAGGAGGCAGCAGTAACTGTTAAACCACCTGGACTGACACTGGGTGCAGATCTGCTCCCAGCCCAGTGGATGCCCACCATTTCCTACATATCCACAGAAGCTCCCCCACAGAGCATCACAATGCTGATGAACAAAGGACACAGTAGGTCTTCGTGCTGGGAAAAAGACAGTAAGGTGTAGCTCATGTACAGATGATGACCTGAAGAACCCTTAAACTGCATCATCAAGCCAACGTGAGCTGAAGCGACCTCTGCTGGTTAGAAGCTGGTGTTACCGTTGGTCTTAATAAAACAGAGCCTTCCTCCATTTGTTATCCATCCTGGCTTAATTCAATGCAGGGTCATCTATCCCAGCAGGTGAAAGGAAACAGTACATCTGGATAGAGCACCACTCCATCACGGGCTCGCATCCAGACAAACAACCTCACACTCCTATGGGCAATGCTTTTGGAGCGTCAACCAGAGATGCCTGCAAAAAACCCCTGCAAGCACATGGAGAACATGCAAACTCCACACAGGAAGACTCATGCTAGGATTCAAAACCATCATAACACCCCTACAGGGAAGAGTGGTGCTTAAAAAATAAATAAGGCAACTCCTGAATCAAATCCTGAATCTACATGGGGGCTTGTGTGCCACAGTTCTGCCAAAACACAAGAAATTTACCAAACTGTTTGAGGAGATGGATCCAACTTTAGGTCAAACACATAAAAAAAAAAAAAACAAAGACATTTATTGGGCCTACAAACACTTGATTTGTGTTTCTACGTGATGGAGCAGAGACTGAAGTGAATAAATCAATCATTTCTATACTCGTGTTTTATTTTGTGATTAGAAAAAAATCGCTGATGCGATACAAAGTTGTTTTATTTCACAGCTGAGCATTATATCATTAAAGTTAAGTGTAGTAGCTAGTATTTCTTTTTCAAGGTCAAGTGGAGAAAACATGAAACCTTAAAATAAAAATTCAGAATCAATCTTTTGTGGCAGCTCATTTGTCTTTCTGACATTGAATTGTGTGAGGAATAGTTTCAGTTATAAAAATCGATGTTCGTCATCCATCAGGTTCGAGTTTCTCACCTAACAGCTGATAGATCAGTTCAGCAAGACGAAGCCGCCTCATCAGCCGTTTTTTCCACTTACACCACAAGCTTTCTATCCGATAGACGTCTGCACTGTTTGCTGGTCATGTGATTAACTGACGTCTCATTCCTGAGGAAAGGTTTGAATGATCTTTGCTCCGTCAGAAGATGCTTCATCCTGAAAAATGACTTTATCATTATCAAACATATTTCCTACTCATGGAAGTGTCCAAATGTCCGGTCACATTTATAACCTAGCTCTCCTGACATCCAGATGTCAACAACTTATCATCAATGACTGGGGAATATGCTACTTTTTTTCAACGTTCTCTTCTTTGAACATTTCTCTGTACCTACACTAAAAAAAGACCCAAGATCATCTTTTCCAGTGCAGATTCATGATCCATCCCTCAGTCCATCAGGGCTTTTCTTTTGTCCACTTGTTTGCCTCTGTTGACCTGTTAATACTGCCGATGGCAACTGAAGGCTTCTTCTCAACCATCATGAGGTGAGATGAGGCAGTTAATGCTGCTGCAGCCGCAGGATTGATGTCTTCATCTCTGACTCAGGATCAGTCAGCTGCAGGACACCTCTCCCCCACCCGCCACTTTTTGCTTTTAACAGCTCTGGTCTCCGAACACGGACACAAGTCAACAGGTCTGGACTTGATGATACATTTATTTCATAAAAACATACTTGCAGTGTTGCTATAACGACCAAACCCTGCTTTTGAAATAACACACACGACAGATGAGAAGTCTGAAGAGCAGGGATCCTGCTGCACCTGCACAGGTGAGAGCAGCTTTGAGCTTTCTGAGTACATTTTTTTTTCTTTTGGGTACAAAGTAACAAAAAAAAAAAAAGAAATATTCCACTTTTATTGTCTTTATAAGAAATGCAGCTGAATATAGAAACTTTTCAAAGTGTGGTAAAGCAAAAGTATATATCGCTTATGAAAGACAGCTAATGCTTCCAAACAAGTTGAGATAAAATAATAAAATTGGATATAGTGAGAATATAACTGGACTTAACTCAAAATAAATTCAATATAAAATACCCATAGTGCCCCCTGGTGGCTGGATCCAGCACAGGGAATTAGCTCCACCCCC
>JAOWBL010063429.1:0-21662 GCA_028564865.1 Zenarchopterus dispar
ATATATATATGTATATATATATATATATATATATGTACATATTCGTTAGCTTTGCTATCTCTGCTTTACCTGTTTCACATCTGACTTTAGTTGTATTAATCATTGTACTGCGCTGCTCATACCGCACATCTGCTTTCTATCAGTTATTAATTACGGTAATCACGGTATTTATTTATGGTTTTCTCTTCTCTTTTAGGAGATCCCTCTCATCCCTTCCTGGTTCGTTCCTGTTTACATTATTGTGCTCAGTCAAATCATTGCACCACTTAGATTATGATTGTTGGTTTACTTTTGAACTGCAACAGACCATCCTTTCTCCATAAATCCGTATTGCATGCTAAATGAAAGCCATCTCCTCTTAAGACATTAGCTCAGCATGACTCATGACAATGGGCTGTTTTGTCATGAATCATGCATTAAAAATAATAAAGCAGGCCTCCATACTTTTTAACCTGTCTTTCACACAGACCTATAATCCTAGATTTGTATTTTTACTCAGTGTTTAACGTATAAGTCAGGAGATCCAGTACAAAGACAAAGCCCATTTCTGGCCGGTCAGAAGAGAGAAAAAGTCACAAAATGTGCTGAAAGAAAATCCACACGGCCTTGATTACCTTGGACAAAGCAAAAGTGCTGACTATTGAATACAAACTGTGACTTGATATCATTTGGGCTTTTGTTTAATAATCTGAGTATTAACAAAAATCGCTCAAAATCAGCAGTAAGTGGTTAGGAGAGACGGCTTGATGAGAACTTTCTTTTTTTTTCCAGGCTCAGACTTCTTTCCCTTTATTTGTCCAGTGGTCCCTTTAGATGAGATGTTTGTAGAAAGCACCCACCCTGATTTACACATCAAATACCCACTAATAGATGAAAGTAGCTCTGCTGTGTGGGAGGCCATGATGAGACAGGATTGCCTCATATTCACAGGAGCAGACTTTATATATATATATATTTTTTTTTTAATTAAATTTATTTTTTTTAAAAAAGGAGCTAGAATTGATCAAAAAAAAGACTGTTGATCATAATTTAGACACTGTGTGCACTTCACACAGTGACAAACTTATAAAACGGATCTTATATAATATACTGTACATATGAAGGAATCTGTAGGGTTTTTCTTTTTGTTTCGTTATGATTAGTCATGGGCTACGTAATTAACTGAACAACTGAGTGACAAGTACTTTTACTAACCTTTGACCGATTGTTGTGTTTGGAAACTCTTTAAAGAGATTTTTGACTGTACTATGAGGGAAAAAAGTGTATAAGAAGGCTAATTTAAGAACTTTCCTGCATGATTGTGTTCAGTTTGTTTCATTTTTTATCTATGAAACACCAAAATTAAGCTGGTGTATTTACAGTGTCAAAACTAATTCAGAATGACAAATAAGCAGCCATTTCAGCCAGAAATGCCCACTGAGATCCATTTGCATATGACACCAGCTTGTGTTAAGTGATATTTGTGCTGCTAGTTTTTGCTGAATCCTCAGGTCTGCCTGGAATAATCTTCCACGTTTCCATGGAAAAAGGTGCAGCACCCCGATCAGCTAAACACATGGAAACAATTCAGATAAAAGAAGAACATTTCTAAAGTATTTTTGGTTTTGTGTTGGAGATGTTTTGAGATCTGCGACTACAGTATATTAGTGAAAGAGCCAAGCAATTTAATGCAATTTTGAACATTATGCAGTGCTTTTTATCGGACCATATAATGCGATGGCTAGAGAAAAATCAATGTGTGGACGTGCATGTCTGTTATTTGAAGATGGCATATGAATCAAGTGCTTACAATAAAAAAGAAATAGTTTAGACCAAGTGAGATGTGTTGTTTTATCCCTTAAGTCTATGCTTCCGTTTACAGGAATTTTATTAAAAATGGGTTTTTCCAACATTTTTCACTAAAAAATAACCACAAAACACAAGTCCTGTCAAGATCATACCAAATCAAAAGACACCATCATTTTATTGTGGCATGCAATAAACTAGCACATATATTTATTCATCAAGTGAAGGAATTGCTTCATGTAAACAAGAGACAACTGCACAAAAATATGACAACAGTGAAAACAGATTTGCTCAAAAGAAAGTATTGGCCCAAAGTTAGGTTAAGTGGGACATAAATCACTCGTGTTTCTTATATAGCCTAAGTATTTCATAATTGTTGTATTTAGCATACAGCATCCTCTACAATCCAGTCCAGTGTTAAACCAAGACCTGCTGTATCTCCAAGAGTTAAAGGTTAGATTTAGATCATTAACAAAATTGCTTTTCTTCCTTATCCGTATCCAGCACCAACAGTTTAGTAGTACTTTATGTATAATTATTAGTTTAAGTGATGCCCCACTTAAATGAAGAGCAACAATCTTACTATTGAACTAAGACATGAACACTTGACACGTGGTATGGATCTGGAAAGTTGTTAGTCACCATCCACAGCAGGCATGTTATTCATATAATCAGTTCTGGGTATCCTGCTGTGTTGAATCAATCTCCGGGCCTCACAAAGGACTCTGGCTTGAGCTCCTTCCTTGTTTAGCTTGATGGCCTGACCAGGACCGGAGGAGCTCAGAGTAAACACAACTGCAGCGGCTTCAAAGACCTCATACTGGTAAGCACTGGGACCATTTGGCAGACACAAAAGTATTTGTGCATGCTTTGCACATAAAAATTGGAAACAAATGCCATAAATTTGCAGATGTCATTTGTGGTCCATTTAATACTTTAGCACACTACTGAACTATATTTAACATTTCTATTCACAGATAGCTTAACTCTAATGTTTTTCAAATTAACATATGTTGACCAAGAACAGACAAAGCAGGATGTTGGATGTGAGTCAGCATCAATATTTGAGAACTTGCAGTATTTTCTGTCTCTATAATGCTCTCTTGTTATTGCATTTCCTCAGCAGAAAATAATTCCTTTTTCTGATTGTGCACATATGTTGCAAGACATTATGAATTGGACTGCAGAATACCTTTGAGGCTGGATCCCGAATGGTAATGCATCACAGCTGTTTCAGACTGACTGCAGACATTGAACTTTGAGTTCTACTGTATTACTTGAAATTAGCAGTAAACTTGAGGTCATATCTAATAAAACACTGCTCAGTAAGCTGAGAAACTCAGTTTCTCACTCCATGTTTGGCTTGCATCAGTACAGTTTGTCTGTGTGATGTTACTTAGTTGTATTTGTGAATATTTCAGTCAGGATGTTTGATTTTATCAGGAGTGGAACCATTCTCCGATTTGCACTAATAGTTATTTATTCATTCACATATTTATTTTCTGTTTTAAGGGAAAACAATGTTTTCAGAGCCATTTCTAGTTGTTTAGCTCCAAGCACATTCCCACAGCAGGTTTTCATTGATAAGTAAAAAAAATAATAATTAAAAATAAAACAGACCATGAACCATAAATAAATAAGTTTTCAAAAATTTGCATTTTGGGATGGGTGAAGAAGTTCCTCATTCTTCATGATAATTTTGCCTTCTTTTTTCTTTCTACCTTTCTTTTTTTGATCTCTATGTTGACAGAAAAGAAATTTTCCAGGGCACAAACGAATCGAAGTCAGAGCAGGTTTACAGACTATCGTGAGATTGTTGTGGATTTGATAGTGATCTTTAATATGACTCAGCCCTCTTTCATAACGTTGGACAACTTTGCGATTAAAACTGCTATGGGGTTATTAGCAAAGCAATTTCAGCATTCTGCAGTGTATCTGTGCCAACCATCTTCACATATGGCATCTTTCCAGGTAATCACACTGGTTTCAAGGAAACAAAAACCATTTTGTTAAAATTGCAGATTTAAACTTTTTTTTGTCTTAACCCTAACTAAAACAATTATGCTTCTCTGTTACTGCACTTTACCATTGTGGGTGGTTTGGCTAGAAATAAATGAGGGAGGTCCTTTTGATATTTCCTAACCATAGCTTGGGGGGACCATCGAGAGTCAAGTCAGCAGAATGAAGTGAGGCAGGCTGACTGTTCGTGTTGTGAGTTATTATGTCTTATTGCATCAGACTCTAACTCTGGCCTGAACATCAAAAAGATTCAGCATGATTTCTTTTTCTTTTTTTGCAAAAGGAAAGAGCAAAAGAATAAAATATAATCAATTATATACAATGTAAAATGTATATGTATAAATTTTACATATTGTAAACCATACAAGATATATTTCTAAGAGTATATTTCCATTAACCTAAATCTTAATAGGAACAGTGTACAACAAGGCTTTTGGCTTATGCATAAATTGTTAAAAGCAAGATGTTATTTAAATCCTTGGAGATGTAATAAAGTTAACTGTTTTATATCTGGCAAAAAAGCAGCTATGAAAAACATTATATACAACTTCTCTGGTGAAACAGAGTCTCAATGTGGCACATTAGAAAACATATGTAATATTTGTCTGAAAAGTGATTAACCACAAACAGCACCTTACTGATCATATAACAGTGGAGTTACATTTCTGCAGCACAGGTCCACATGCCCATGAAGTCTGCAGATGCCATCTCGGCCATAGTTTGCATGCTTCCTTCTCCTAACACAGCAACAAGGCAGTATGTTGCCCATACACCAAAACTTTATTATGCAATTGGACTATTTTCATGCATTACTGTGCAATGTTTATGTATTTGAACAACCATAACAGAACAATATTAAAGTTTAATAAACCAACTATTAAAGTTAATGGATTTTTACAACAATTCATATCCAGGAACAGTCACACCCAGCATCCTAATGATAAAATAGCTGTGCAGAACTGTTGCGTACACATTAACTAGCCCATAATAGGAATTAACTCAACTGTGTGTTACTCCCACACTCAGCCATGGTATTCAGTCAAGTATAAATCCAGAGTCTTTATCCAGGCCGGCAGCAACCATCCAGCTGACCACATTCCTCCACTGCCTCCTCTTCACCTTCACAACAAGGGGATTCCCTCTCTCCTCACTATTGTCCAGTGCAGTCTGTGGTTTAACTCTAGAAAGCACTTCAGTCTCCAACAAAGGTCATTGTTTAACCTGAAAGAGCATGCTGGCGTGGACAAGAGGCATTTCTTTGAAAAGTTCACTCTTTCTTTGTCTTGTCCACTATCTAGGCCCCCTGGGAACTTTTTTTCTTTTTTTTTTCAATGTTTTCTATTGAGCAGATAATTGCAGGTTTCACCACATTGCCTCAGGATGTGGCTAAAGAAAGTCTTGCTTGTATAAACAAACTGTCCAGACTTGTATCACACAATGTGCATTTGTGTCATCATCAGCCATAATGGCTCAAGATTAGTGAAGTTAAGCTGACTGCAATGTAAATGGGAGCAGGTAAACCTGAACTAAGCAGACACGGTTTGACATGTTGGAAGCATTTTGTTGATGACTCCGTTCTGAGACATCTGGCTCTTAAAATTCCTCATAAGAGGTGGACTGTCACTTTGCCTCCAGGCTGAAACCAAAACATAATCAGAAGTGACAGTTCAGTGCTGATCTGATTTCTGCATGTATGGTCTTGCTGATGTATCCAGGAGTTGGCCAGTTCATCCTTAGAACAAAACAATCTCTTTACTGAGGGCATTAAGTGTTTGTACCTCCTTTATATGATAGTTTGATCTTATCATTTTAGGTTTCTGGAAACCAAGAATATGTATAATCTCATTGGTTTATGCCTCGGGAGGCACATGCCCTGACCTGCACAAGCACATGGCCCATTGGCTAGCTAACAAATCCACATTTGGAAGTTGGACCTTTGCCCCAAAGACCCGAATTCACCTCCCATGTGAGTTATTTTTTCACTTCTGCTGAGCACACTGAGGTTCATTTATTTTTCTCTAGTTTCCCATTGTTTTTTGTTTGTTTGTTTTTTGGTCTTTTGTCTTTCTAATTTATCTTGTTTTACTTTCATTCTTACTATCTACTGAGTTAGGCTATGACAACATAACTACCTAATTAAGAACTGTCATGGTTCGGCACAAAATAGGAGTGTGAGAAATGTGCTAGGCTTTTTAGAGCTCTACACATTTTCACAGATATGAGAAAATCATGACACTGGGTTCAGAGGACAAGACTCTGCATTTAAAACCCATATAAATGCATATAAAATGTCACAAGAGGGAGAAAAACAACAGATCTAAATTGGGACATGTAAGTCTCAGTGTCTCATTTTTCTGCAGGCAAATCCAAACCAAAACCAAAACACTTTTGTGTCTTGGATTCATCATAGTTGTAATCAAAATGACAGAATTAGTCACAGTCTTGGCTATATCATAATGAAAGGCATTTGACCTGGCTCTCTCTCTGTTACTCCCTTAAATATTTGGTGTCTTCTGTTTTGTGATGCGACAGCTCTGGTTCTTATTTAACTTGGCAGAGAGGCTCATTTGACATCTGAAATCCTTTTAAGCAATTAAAAAGACTCCTAAGAGGCACAATTGGTAGCTCATGTCCTCAAGGTCCTTCTGCTTGGAGTAAACATGGTGCTCTTTTATTCATTTATCTGGTTTGTAGTTTAAATTGACTCCAGCTATGTTTGTAGAGTTAAAAACACACTTGGACACCTTGCAAATTCTCTGGTCAGGCATTTTTCTTTGTCCCTAAGAATTCAGAACAGGAACGTTCCAGCAGTGCAAGGATGAGCTGGGATTCAATTAGACAAATAGCTCATTAACTGAATGAGTTTATAATTTAGAATAACCATATAATTTGTAACTCTGAATCCTCAAAACAACATACATTGGGTGCTGGTACTGTCTCAAATGGCTATAAATACAATGTGTCACAAGATTTTGGCCTCATTTTTGCAAAACAGTGTCTGATTCCCAGCTGCAAATCACGGTAATTGTGACATTAAAAATGCTTTGGAGAAATGTGCACTCCCTAAACTGACTCATGGTGAACAATAAATGGAAAGGCTCAGGATAATATGTTCAGTCTGCTTTTATGCACCCATGGATTCAGAGATGGGCAGCATGTTTGTACAGTTATACTACTAAATACATAAATAAGAAACAATATTACTACACACTATAATGCACATTTAAAAGTAAAAGCACATGTCCCATTTGAATAGTTTATATAGAAATGTTTTATGCAAAACTGGTTGTTTTATGAACATCTCCCATTTTACATGATGGAGCAAAGCCTCATATTTCTGAGGTTATTAACATTTTGGCAGAATATCAGGCATAAAATTTGGAATATTGTGTTTTTTGAAACTGCAATGCATCATAATAATCCCCGAAGGACAACTCATAATATTTAAGTGAACATGAAATAAAAGATAATACTGTGAAATGAAATCACACAGTCTTGTTGGCACATTTATGAGTTTATTATGGTAAAAACTAACTTGCAGGTGGTTTAGGCATATTTTTTGAAGAACACACAACTATAGCTGTGCTTCAAAAGGTCCTGAAAACACAGCTCACAGCTCCAGTCTTCACTTATGAAATTGAGAAACAGAATTGATTCTTCAGCAGCAAAGCTTCATAACATCCAGTGTTTCTACATGGTCTGATTCATCTTTTTTATTCTTCTGGCTATGTAGTTTAGGGTGAAAATGTATACCTGCCATGCTGATCAGGAATATTCACCTGATTCCCTTGACAAAGGGTCTGACCACACTGTCTCTTATTTTTCTTGTTTTTTTTTCTCTTTAAGAAGGTTCTATCTGACAGAAATTATCTGGGACTATCTAATGTGCAGGTATGATAAGAGCTGCTCAATGATGGCTTGTTTTTGGAATGAATATAAAAAGGAGCTTCAGTGGTCCTTTTGTTATTTTATTTACCAAAGGAAACACTGGATGATCCTCCCTAAGAGACAGATTATTCTGGTCCGACATTACCCCGTGGCAACAAATTTATGCTTAATTATTTTCATGCGGTCGTACTAACTGAGATTCATGTAAATAAATATGACAACAGGAAGGTGAATGTGAGTAAACTGTGTTCATAATACATTTCACTTTTGTGCCTTTTTCTTTGAGTTTCTTTTAATATCCAAACTTGGCAATGAATTATATACTTATGCATAGATGAGAAACAATTACAATTTCTAATGCGGAAATTCAAATAGTATCAGGCACCTAGTAGCATTGCAGCAAGCAGCATAATGTATAATATAACCTTATACTTACTGAAACTAAGGTATGTTTTTACTCAGAAAGGTGTGCACCAATTGTGCAATAGTAAAGTACCCTGATATGTTGTTGACATATATGACAGGAATATATCAAACTAAGTACTTCATGTGTTTTTAGTAGATCAATTTTAAACATCTATAAAATCATTACTGCAAACCCAAAACCCATATGTGTGTGTTCAGATTCTTGTTGCAGTGCAGTCATCATTTCCTTTATAAGTTTCAAGTTTGCACCTCCACAACTCTAAAGACGCCAAGAAGAGGATCATTAATGGTGCTTGGTTCAACATAAGTTTAAAGCATTTTTAAAGGTAACGTTCTAATCTTAACCAAAGTAGCATACACAGTCTTCAGATCAACCCTCCAAAATGTTGTTTGATTGCTGTGTCATTATTATAACTAATACTTGTACAGGCATGCCTAAAGGTTTTGGAAGTGGGACTAATATTTTGCAGTTTCAGTCTTTGTAGTGTTGATACACAATTGTTTCTAGATTGTTGTCATGTAAAGTGATATAAATAAAAACAAACAAAAATTCAGTTACAAAAATGCAATTTTATATTTTGTTCCTGGCACAGCATGACCGACTGACATCATCTCAGCAGTCCGAGGCTCAGCACAGACGTAATTGTTATCAAGTACAAGTCAGCTGAAACCACTCTATCATTCTGACTGAATTATGAGAGCAGACTGATAGTTACTAAAAGGCAGGTGGTCAAGCAAGCATTGTCCTTTGGTGTTAGAGATGGTTGCCTCCAAAGAGATCTACACAGCCATCCCTTCTTTGCATCAAAATGGTCTTAAATGCAAGGACATTGCAGCTAAATAAAATGCACTGGAAAGAGACATTTATCATATTATCAAGTATTTTAAAGAAACAGCTTCAACTGTGCAGGACCGGTTCTTTGTGAAGATTCAGCTGAGGAACTGTGTTGCCACAGTTGCAGAGCACAAGTGCAGGGCTTGCTAAACAATGGCACCTGGTGTGAATGCTTCTCATGCACTGTAATGCTACAACAAGCTGATGTGTGGATAGGCAAAAAAAGAAGCCAGTTCTCTCCAGAATTTCAGTCTGCCATGAATGTTGTCGTGGCAATGGCAGACTGAAGTTCTGAATTAAATGGAGAATGGGACCACACAAGACTGGTGCAAAGCTATTTTATCTGATGAGGTCCCCTTCCAGTTGTTTGAGAAATGTAGAAAATTGAATCAATGCAAAAGGAAAAGGTGGACCCTACCATGAGTCCTCTATCATACCAACAGTAGGACATCCTGAAACCATCCAGGGTTGAGGTTGTTTCTCATGTCAGTATGCAGGTCTACTTCAATTCTTCCTATAAACATGATGCAATCAAAAATGTAATCCCAATGTGCTACACAGCAGTTTTGCCCAACAATCCTGGAGCAATCGACTGACCTTTGCATTTTCCAGCATAACAGAGCACTGTGGCACAAGGCAAATGTGACTTCTTTTTTTTAAAGTATCTCACTGATCATGGGAAAGAAATTTTGGATCTGTGGTCTGGAAACTAAACAGATCTAGTCAATTCTCAAAAAAAAGAGAAGGGAGTGGACAAGGAGAAAATCTTAAATTGTCATCAGGGCAGTAAATCATCAACAATCAATCCCAGTCAGGCAGGATTTGGCACAAAAATTGATATCCATCATCTCAGAGAAAAACACAGAAGTTTTGAAATTGATGGCTAAACAGTGTAAATATTAAGACTTTTAGTAAATTTGATGATATTCCCATTGAAAGACTTTGAATCTCTTAAACTTTGGAAATGCATAACAACATAATCTAATAATACTGAAGCAACAAAGTTTGCCTGCAAAGCTTTAGCCCATGTCTGTAGTTTGGTGTCTAGACTCAGACGTCATCCGTCTCCGTGGATAAAACCTACGTTAAGACAATGGTAGTGATGAACAGCAACTTCCCTTATCTGACCCTTTGACTCAGAGGAAGATGCTGAAGCAGTGGTGTGATTTATTTGTGCTTTACTGTGTAGAACAGGATGACTGGTAGCTGTTCAGAAAAAGATGAGTATTACATTGATCGTTTTAATAGCACAATAAACTCAGGGTGTGATTGAGAGGTACTCTGTAGAGATGGCATGAGTATGAACTGTTGAAGTTGCCTGCATGAACTAGCTCACAGCCATCACCAAATTTATATTGTTTATCAATTTTCAAAGGTATTTCCTCATCACAGTAAAAGGGAATTAGTGGCAAGGGTGCCAGGAACAGGAAGCTGCTAATGTATCTACCCTCGACAAGTAATTCTTGTTTGAGGCAGATACATTCCCCACACTAAACTTGGTGTGTGGAATTTGCATCCCTTCCTGAAACTACTCTTGACCGTCATCCTCCCTCATGAAAAAGAAAAAGAAACAAAAAACATACCAATCAGGAACTCCTTAAAGCAAAAACTACATTTTGCCTAATTATGAGATGATTAAAGATCAAAGATCAAAGATCAAATATCAATGACCACATTAGAGTCCCCTTGTATGTTTTGTAAGAGTTTGCTGCATTGTGGGAGTCCAGTGTGTAAACAACAGGCCAGTATGTGTACTCACAACATATAGGAACTAATAAAATAATGACTGATGAATACATCTGAGTGGCCTGCTAACTGAATGGTCATATAACGCATTTGTGTGGCTCAACAGTATGTAAAGTAATCTGACTTCAAATGGTTGTACTTAATATATTTTATTAACAACTGACCAGTTGACTCCATATGTTTCAAAGACTGTTGCTTGTTATGATAAGCCAGAGCCTTATTAATCAAATCGCTCATCTGTACAGAAAGGTTTTACAGCTATCAGTTGACTTTTGGGGTTTTTTTAGTTCCCATTTCCACTTTTTTTCCACTAATTTTGTACTAAACAGCATCTAGCTCAACCTGGGAAATATTTGCCTGCTGGATCAGATTTACTGTGAATCATATTGTAAAGTATATTATTTTTCTGTTATTATGTACTATCTAAAAAACTTAATGTAAGTTTGTCTGCTAACTGCTGAACTCAGCACATTTGATAAGATGAGGGCTAACAGAAAACCCAGGAGTTCTTTTGCATTTATTTGAATAGAGTGACAAAATAATACTATCTGTGCAGCTACGTGCCTGTGCACCAAAAGACAGGGACCTTGAAAGTGCGTGACCTTGCTGGTGAATAACTGACTTGTTTTTCATTGTGACACAGTAACTAAATACAAAAATGATGCACATGAGCAAGACAGAGATCTGCGTTTTGTTGAAGCATCAAATGTTTATCTAAGATAGAAACTCCTGGTCATGAACACAGCTGTAATCAGACAATTTAGACTCTGCAGGCTCATATGACTGTAAGTCGGGGTGGTCAGGGAGGAAAACATCACTCATGCTATAAGTAAAACAAACAGCAAGGGCTATAAAACTGGTCAAACAAGTGTGCTGCGGTGGTCGAGTGGGGGGGCAGCAAGTACAGTAGTGGCCACAAGGGTTAGCCAAGTTTAGAGTAGATCTTTAAGCATTCAGTCTTGCTTCTGTACACTTGGATGTTAGTTAAAAGTCTGACCGAGGCAAAGAGGAAACACGTTTTCTAAATTAAAAGCTAAAAATACATTTATATCACTGCTTTTACTTTGCCAAATTTCAAAGTAGCGTCAACAAGTAAATAAAACCCATCCCTGTTCCCATTTTGTGGTTCACTTCTCATCATGAATTAGAATCTTTTGGGACTGGGATGAAACCAGTCCTCTTTAGTTGCAAAAAAGCCTTGTGGTTTGAACTTTTCAAAGAACCAAACACACAACCGGAGAGCCCATTATGTCCACATGCAAAGCAGTTGAATCATTTTATTCACTAAGCCACCCTCCGCTCACTGGAGTATGTGTGCCAGTCGCATCAATTAAGTCCTAATCAAAGGATTTGAAGATTCAAAACAAAAGACAATGTGCCTCTGTCTGTCTTTCTTAGTGGGCACACATTTAAAAAAACTTAAGACGCTGCAAACTGTTGAAGTGAAACAGTCCCTCCGACTCCGGTGTTCAACACAACAAAAAGCGGAGGAGAGTGCAGTTAGACCAGTTCTGTGCAGATTTGTCTTAAAAATGAAAAACATATAAAAGAATATGCAGTAGCTCATTGCACAAGAATGTGCAACAGAAGAAAAAAATGAAAGTGGGCTACTATCTGTGTTTATGACTGTCCGTAGTTCCTAAACTTTACTCACACATGTGAAACAAAACCAGAGAGAGAAACAAAGTCACTTGTCTAGTCATAAATACACCCTCTCAGATAATGGGTCAGTAGAGCAGGTTAACTCTTGAGCCAGAAAATAACAATGGGCAGGATGGAAACACAGGAAACAAACTTTGATGCTACTTTACCATGTTTGTTGTAGTCTCTCCTCTACCAGTCAGAAAGTTTTTTTCATATTTGGTCCTGATAATCCTTTCCAGGCAACCTCCTTTGGCTCTGTGCTAGGAGACTTGCCATGTTTAGTTCATCAGCAGTAGAAGCTGGCTGAAGTACATCCACATGACAGTGAGCTGTCTTGACTGAAAAATAAGTAAAGTCAACTCCATTCTTCACGCACTTTGAGTATGTAGCACAGAGAGACACAAATTGTCAAGCCGCCTGTTGATCCCTCAGCTCCTCTTTCACTTCTCTTTCGCTTCCCTCTTCTGAGTGTTGGGGGTGAGAGAAAGGGAGGAGGAGGGAAGGAGCTCGTCTGAGAGGGGGAGGAGAAAAGCACTCCCTTTCAGAGGAAATCCCCCTCAAGGCTTTTCAGAGTTTCTTTGCTCTCTCCAACACACAGGCTTTATCACACAGCCAAACACACCCACAGACACAATGCAGCACAATTAGAAATGTTGCTATTGCTGTATATACTGCTGTATGTCACGTCAGAATCTGAACACTTTCTAATCTGCAGTGCATTTTAACATACATGTGCATGGGCATGGATGGGTGCAAGCACACTCTTCTGGCCTGGAGCTGTAGAAATTCAGCCCCTTGTTTGTGGCCCCCTTCTTTCTATTTTAATCACTTGGAGATTTTAGAAGGCTAAATCATTCTTTTTTCTCAGTACTTTACCTCCACTGTCTGCTCCAGGCTTTTTCATTTCCTCTCCTCAGCGATTGTCTTCCAGTAGACTGCCCAGTGTTTAACTCATATCAAAGGAAGAGACAAGAGAGGGATTCCCTGCAGAGCTCCAAGCCAAGCGGCAGCAGGCAAGCAAGCATTGCTGCTATACCTCTACAGTAGGTCAGAGGAATGCAGGGCTACTCCCTATGGACCACAATTTACATTATACTGTATCTGGAAAAGAAAGAGGGCGTACAAAGAATGTAACCTGGTGTTCAAGGCTTCAGGAAGTGAGGAGAATCATAACTGTGGTATTCCTTGAGGAAAGAGATTGACAGGCCACAATTTATTTCTACATGCCAGACACGTGACTGAAGAGGTTTACACTAGTAGCTCACAGCTGGCCTTCACCTCTGTCTGTTTGCTCATTCAGATTCCAGAAATTACACGGACACCCATGAATATCTTCACCAGGAACTGAATACATTTATTTTTTTAATATAAAATGTCCAGATAGAGTTCCAGCTGGAAAAATGAAAAGTCTCTCCAACTCCTTCAATATTGATGGTTTCCCCCCTTTGCAGAAATCCACTCTCTGGAACATTCCTTACTACTTTTTCTTTCACAAAGAAAAATCTGTGCTAATTTGTCTCTCTTTCTAAACCATAAAACTAAGTAGGTGATTTTTCTTGAAACGTGGCACGCATTTTCTCTCTGTCTCTCCTCCATGCTTCAATCTCTTTTCTTTCTTTCATCATGGGTGATGAAGTGCAACTTAAATGTGGGCATTGAGACAACAGCAAAAGAAAAAAAAAGAACTTTTTAGCTGTTACTCTGTCTTGACTTTGTGATAGGCGCCAATCCTATGCAGATGTGAGAGCACACATTTGGGACCACAATGTGACATACGCCAAATTAATAAGAATAGAAATGGTTTTACATCACTAATGGGGATATTTTATGTAAGTTGTGTCAATCACTTTTCACCCCTTGTCTGGCCCTTTAAGGGACAGACAAGGACATGATCACATATTCTGATCAGTTCTTTGACATCATTATCGCATAATAAAAATAAGGCCAGTTTTTCAAAGGTTATATGTTTGCTAAATATTCTAAATGGGAATATTGTCTGTATCTCAGCAGCATATTTTCGCAAATCTGGCACCATACTGCAGATATTATTTAGCAGCAGTAACACTTTTATAAATTCACACAGTGATTGCAACTCTTCAGTCTCACCCACTTAAGAGAGCACAAGTGTCATTTTCATAAAATGAATTCAGTGTTGTCTTGTCTTTCAGAGTATCTCTGGCATCTCTATGTCACATCTATCTGTTTGTGAATTGCAACAGCTGAAACTGCCGAGCAACGCTCTATACACAACATTCACAACAGATGACATCACTGCAGTACGGCAGGCTCACAAAGGGATAGCTGATGCTGGGAGCTGAGAGCTGCTCAGAACATTTGAGGGATACATTCAAGGTCAAAAACATGATGGTGTGTTTTCGGGTGTGACAGGAATTTGTTGGGTTTTTCTGTATTTATTAGGTTTATATTAAAATTAATATTAATTAATTAACATTATTGTTCTTTCTTTTTAAATTATCTAACTTCTGTGGTCTTTCTTGTGGCACCCTTACGAAACCAAAGGTTGCTAACTCACTCATCCCAAGAAATTTGCAACATTGACATGAATTTACCCACCTTGTACCTTATTTTCTAAGTTGTACTACTATTCAGTGCCAACTGACCTCCTGTACAGTTAGTTGACCCATTTTTTGCTTTCTTAGAGTTTGAATATTATCAAGGTAGCCAAAATAGTTTAGCCTTACAATGTTCCAAGTCTGGCTGAGCAGAAAGACAAAAAAAGTTGGCTCATGATTTGAATGACCTCTCTGCAGCAGCCTGAACTCTCCAGCCTGAGGCTGGGTACTTAACCTGAACCTGTATTGGTTGAGTCTTGCCCAAATTCACGTCACCACATTTGAGCCCATTGTCAGTCAGCACAAGATTAAATGTACCAAATCTAATCCCAGTCTGGCACAAATGTTCACACAAAACCTCACCAAATCTCATAAGCATCACTTTCTAAAGCTTGCTTACTTTAAGTGAGCTACTATTAAAGAACTTCCAATAGCTCCATTCAGTTCAAAGTGTTGAGAGGAACAACAGAGTCTAATGATGATTACTTATAAACACTTCCTCATATTTTATACAGTCATTCCATCTAATGTGGATTTTAAATTACAATTTAATCAAAATAATCAGTGATCCACTTTTTCTAAATTAACTCCAGTACTTTTAAACGTACTGCTAACTCAAAATATGAGGCAATAAAACTCAAAAAGTTGGTTCATTGTCAAAGTCTAGAATGATCCAGACTGCCTTCCTTCCAGGATGAAAGCTGACCACAGCAGGCTGACACTCAGTTTTGACTAACCCCCTCTCCACCCCCACCTCCACCCCACATCTCTCTCTCTCGCTCACTACATGAAAACCAGATGGGCTGTCTATACAAACCTTTAGTGGGGTGATCTTTGCTTCGTGAAGCAGTTAATGTTGAGATTTGAGACGATACAGTATACAGAACACTTGTAGGTATAAATACCATCCACCAGACAAAACTAGACAGACAAATTTACGCAGAGATGAAGAGTTAAGGGCTGCAGAGATGCAGATACACGCAGGAAGTCTGGAGTACACACCCATTCCAGCTTTTCAAGTAGGACGCCAACATCGACATGTCCTGAAATCTCTTCGATAAAGACATAAACACATGCTTCCAGACACAAACACAGACAGATGAAACTGTGAATACTCCATCTTCACTTATTCCCTCCATATTTAATTCCTCCCCAGTGAGGGGGAGATCTTTCCAGGACCCCTTCAGGGATTTACTTCAAACCAGCAGTTTTCCCTCAACTACACACGCAGACTCAGACACACCAGTATGCAGTTTTGACAGTCTATAAAACATGACTCACACAATGTCTATACAAAAAAATCTCTATTAAAGTCTGGGAAAGTAGCAACTTGCCTCTCAGCAACTGACCCCCAGCATCTGTACTTAACCCAATTACCTGGTTCCATTTGCTCTCCAAGCTTATATAAATTTACATTTGTGCATTACAAGTCGTATTTGTCATAGACAGTGAGGGAAGGCTGTTTCAGCATTGCTAATTCAGAGCATTAACTGCCCTTGGAAGACATCCAGATACTTTACAGATGTCTGAGTGACATTAATATGAAGTGTTCTGTCTCGGTGATAAATGTATCCGATCGCTTCAGTCTTGATGGGACAACATGAAAGGATGAAGGAGGACAAAGGGTGATCTGTCTATCCCTTGTTTCACTTTCCCAGGAAGGGCAGCCTTTATCAGCGTCTGGAGATCTGTTGCTGTTACTGTGACATAATTTCCTGCTCGACCTCTGCATGTCAAGACTTAGGCCCTGTGATCTAACATTTGAGGTCTTTGTACAAACAAGGAACCAGAATCCAGGATTCTTCTCCTTCAATAACTATCAACACCACGGAGTGCCTTTCTGTGAGGTATTACTTGGTCTTCCAAGTGTGGATTTAAGGCATACTTGAAGTAGTGTGTCATGCTGTGTGGCACTTAAAAGCATATGCATTTTCGGGGGTGGGGTGGGGGCTGATAGACATTTAACTATAGTCAGGGTATTAGTAGGATTTTCTGCATGGTTCTATTTGAGTCTTTGATCGTTCATTTAGGTGTGATTGTGTAATACATTTTGGCATTGTTGCCAACTGTTTCCTGTGCAGTTTCAAATTCATCAGTCATAAGGTTTTCAACAAATCTTGTTCCATTTTAATATCTATAAAAAGACAGGACAGAGGCCCCTCCAACACTTAAAATCACTTTCCGTCTGTCCCACTTTAACAGATTTGTTCCCACAGAGATTTATAGTGAGCCATCACATCATAATACTGTGAGTACCTCTTCTTGGGATACAGACACACCCTTTTTGCAGTCAGCTGTCTTTATATGCAGATATCTTTTTTCCTTTCTGAAAAAATAAACAATGACCATAGTTTCATATTGTCAAGATAATACTGCCTTCACGTAATTTTATACCAAACCCCTGTTTACAGCAAATTCACAGTATGAATTTCAATACCTTTTGAAAAACGGTAGACTTTGCTGCAAACGAATGGCACTAAGCTGCAGCTGAGGACACGACCTAAATCCATCTGTGACAAAGGTTCATAGAGACATGGACCATTAGAAGCTCTGCAGATGAGGAATAAAAGAGGAAAGACATCTTAAACTGTTGAGTCCTGTCTGTTGACTTTACCCAAACATTCAGTTTAATGATGTCACATGAATTTACTATTGAATAGTTTTTTAAAACAGCAGACCGAGTTTCTTCAAAGCAATGCTTTCCCAAGAGGTCATGTGATCATGTTTGTAAAGGGAAAAAGCGCCAAAGGAACATGAACATGTGATACTGACCCACTGATCCCTTTTTTTTCTTTTTTGGATCACCTAGAGAGCCAAGAGGCTTTAATTTGGCTTTCTTCTGCTGGTCAGTCCTGTGCTAACCATACAACTACACAATGATTACTGCTAAAAGCAAATATTTGCTTTTGTACAGTATGTTACAATGCAAACAATGTTTTGGGGGTTTTTTTGTCTGCGTGTCTGTGTTTGTTTTTCACAATAATAATAGTACCTGCAATTAACTCTTGATACAGCTTTTACTTAATTTTTTTTCTACTTGTGTGCTCTTACAGGGCCTGAAGCCTTTCATAATAATACACGATGACGCTTTTTAAGGAAGTCGCTGGACTGAAGCATTCATTTGGATGCCCACAAATAAAACACTGAGGCAGCATTTAATGGTTAATTTTCATCTCAACTTGCTTGTGCAAGCCAGGCTGTTGACACAGTGGTGTTTTGGGAAACCAGTATCTGAAAACACAGCCTGCTGCTGGGCCATGGGAAACAGAGAGAACACACATGTAGTGGAGTCAGACTGCTGGACACGCAGGCAGTGTTATTTCAGGTGACTCGGAGGACAACAGGTGTGTGTGTGAGAGAGAGAGAGAGAGAGAGAGAGAGAGACTGAGTGAGAGGGGAGTAGCTTGGAGGGGATATCTCCAAGTTCCCAGCTAGCACCTGACCAGTCAAGAGTAAACATAATAACTAAGGCTGGCCATGCCTGGGTCTTGCCAGATGCAAAAGGAGAGGTGAGAAAATTGGCCGGTGAGAATCAGCCCAGTTGTTTATTTGAAAAGGCTTTCCTTTAATGAAGTGGAATGCACAGTGACTGGTTTCAACAACAGCGGATTTCTCATGTGACTCACAGAACTTAATATGTGTGCAAACAGTAGTGTTCTTTTGTTTTTGGAAAAGATGGAGACAATAAGACAGTATGTAAGCTTTAATAAAATATCACTGACTCACCACAAGTCTGTGTAAATCTGATCTGTCAGCTATCCCCACCCTTCTTTGTTCCCCCTCTTTCCCAGTATCTGTCTCATCAGATGTCTCCTCAGTGTCCCCTGAGATCATTCCTCCCTGACCGTTTCCAAGTGTTTCACCTTCTCTGATCTCTCAGCACTTTTCTGGGAGCCATTTCCTGCTCGTTTTCTTGAAATGTCCTTTGTCTTGTTTGATTGCTTCCTTCTGCCACGCTCAGGAGTTTTTCTAACAGTAAACTACTGAGGGTTTTTTTTTTTCATTTTCTTTTTTGTTTTTTTTGTTTATAATTTAGCCTTTTTGCACCACCACAGGGAATTTGAAGTAAAACAGTCACAGAATATGATTAGTTTTAGTTTGACATTTAAATTGTTTCACAAAAATGTAGCATTTAGTATTTAGGAATTGCAGCCATTTTAAGTAAAGAACCTTCATTTCTTTCAGGACTCAAAAATATTTGGACAATAGGTTGAAAGTAAATGAGTTAGTCAGATGCTCTCGCTTGTTCCTGCAGCAGATAACAGGTCTGAAGTTGTTATCAGGTAATAATGTGGTATTTGTGAACTTCGTAACTAGAGCTAAAGTCCAGGACAATCTCAGTGCAAGCAACATACATGTACATAAGACATAGCAAAACTCTTTTCTGAAAAAGAAATAAAGCACTGGTGAGCTCAACAACATCAAAAAGCCTGGAAAACCCCAGACAACAACTAAAGTGGATGGCTGCAGCATCATTTCCTTGCTGAAGAAAAATCCCTTCAAAAGTACTGCGGAGAGTAGGCATATCATCAGAGTCTCCAAGCAAAAGATGACTACATGAAGATAAATACAGACAGTTTACGACAAGAAAGCTAGATTAGACTTTGCTAGAAAGCATCTAAACATGCCTCCCATGATCTGGAAGCAGACTCTTTCAACCAGTGGAGCTGGTGATTATTGATGATGTGACTGCTGTCATTAAGGAGAGAGGCAAAATTTGAGGTTTTCGCGACTATTCTCTCTGCTCACAGTCAGTCACATGCTACAAAACTTATATGACTTCAAAGAGTAGATGGATAATGACCCCAAACACAATGAGAAAGCAACTCGTGAACTTTTGAAGTCAAAGAAGTGGAATATTCTTCAAAAGCCAAGTCAGTCACCTGATCTTAAGCCAATAAAGCTTACTTTTCAGTTAGTGAAGACAAAACTGAAGACAGAAAATACCTACAGACAAGTGGCAGCTCAAGATGGCTGCAGTGAAAGCCTGGAAAAGTATCTCCAGTGCAGAAAATCAAAATCTGGTGACATTTATGGGCTCCAGATGTGAGATAGTCATCTCACATCTGGGTCTTACCAGATGCAAAAGGATTGATTTAACGTGACAAAAATCATCATTATATCTACAGTTATGTCACTTTGCTTGTGGAGCCCCTGGAAATAAAAGTAGCTTGTTCCAAATATCTTTAATTCCTACATGGTAAATGCTATATTTTAGTAAATTTTTGAGGTGGTGTATGTATAAAGTCTAAACCCTAAAAACTCAGTTGTTTGGCAAATAAATATGGTCTGGAATGTATTTAAGCACATACATGCAGAGCTTACAAAAAAAGGGAAAGAAAGTTAAGGACCAGGAGAACATAATCAACAACCCAGACCTAATATAAGCAAATGGAAGTGCAAACAAATGTTCAAGTAGGTGAGTGTCTGGGAGCAGCTGTTGGGAGGTAGCTGTCTTTGCCTAGAGTTAAACTGCCTAGCTGTCTCGCCTGATGTATCCAACTCTCAATTAGATCTTAAACTGCACAAAGCTGATAATTCTCTATTGAAAAAAAAAACTTCTTCAAATGCGACATCAGTGTACCCATCCTGCTCTTTTTCAGCCTTTTCTTTACTTTTTGCTTTATTATAACAAAGTGTATTTTGAGAGAAAGTACATGAATTGAGAAATGCAAAAAAAATAAAAAATTGGAGCCCAGTACATAGTAGTCTCTGTGCTTATCGTCAGCTGATTCTGCTTTTCATGATACATAAATGCAGTCATACATTTTCAGGAAGAGACAGATTTGGACTGCAGGCGGGCCAGTCATGCATACACGTTCTGTCCATGAAGCTGCAACATTGTCATGCAGAATCAGGTCTGGCACTGTCCTGCAGAAATAACCATGGACTTAGAGGGCAAAAATCTTCACCATGATTAGAACATGTACCTCCTAAAAATTCCAATATACAGTATGATTCTGCATCAATGAAACCTTTAGATAGGTTGTGATCCATATGTGTGACTAATGCACCATGAACATATAACAGGCACTGGGGTTTTCACCGTTTCCCCTCTTTTTTTCCAAAAATAGCCTGAACAGGCTTTATCTTTCACTTTCAAATTTTGTTTCTGTTTTTAGCCTTTGCATGTAGAAGCTATTTTTCCCAAAAGTCATACATACAAACTCAGGACAGGTTGCCTATTGTCTTTCTGTCAATATGAGATGAGCTTTTGCCAGTAAAACTTTGTAGTGTTTCTCAGCTGAGTCGATATAAGACTACCTAATCCATAATATTATTCCATATTACATTTTTAGATGCAGAAGCAGACTGTGTTGAACAACAATAGTTTTTCAAAGTATTCATGAGCCCAAGAGTTCATACTGATGAAGATGGATGACAGTTTTCTTCTGAGGGCTCAAAGATCATGTGGATCCAACATCAGTATCCCTTGACGACCCTTGTCTTTTTACAATATGATGCACTGTTGAGGCTGAAAGACCTATAGTATTCATATATTGCTAATTTATAAATACCAGATAGAGTTTGGCACATACACCCACAACCATCTTCTTACGAAGCTTATGAGTATTTAAT
Source organism: Zenarchopterus dispar (assembly GCA_028564865.1). Classification (NCBI taxonomy): domain Eukaryota; kingdom Metazoa; phylum Chordata; class Actinopteri; order Beloniformes; family Zenarchopteridae; genus Zenarchopterus; species Zenarchopterus dispar. The sequence goes on from JAOWBL010063429.1 coordinate 21,496, forward strand.
GTTTTTCATTTTTTAATTTCTCCTGATACCATTTAACATGCTGATTTTAGAATACTATTGTGTTACCATACACACACATACACACACATTTATATATATATATATATATGCATATATATATATATATATATATATATATATATATATATATATATATATATATATAT
>JAOWBL010063439.1:0-21662 GCA_028564865.1 Zenarchopterus dispar
CTCTGCATTACTTTTTATTGCCTTCATTAGCGTTCCTGCAATAGCCTGTTTGTGATTTGTTGGTTTATTACAATCATACTTTTTTAATTAATGCAAACGAGGGTATATGTGACACATGTGGGAGAAGGACATTTTCATTCAGGAGGTCCTAGATGGAGGCCAAGGAGGTCATACCTGGACTCAACCTCTGCATGCAGCACCTGGTCGGCCTCATATGGTCATGTAACCATGGTAAAAGCAATTAAACTGTACAGCACGAGGAGAGGTTTCAGTGACTAACAGCTTCATTTTACAGCAGCAGGGTGAAAGTGGACATTTAACGTGACTAGTCAGGTAGTGGCTGCTCTGAAAGGCCATAAACACTCGCCCTTTGGTTTCTAACTAAATATCAGCATGTTATTGACTGGACAGGCTCTCCTTTCATCAGATTGTCGATTCTCCTGCAGCTCTGATGGTGTCAGGGACTCTGATTTGGTAAAACTAAACTCCTTATTTATTGTTGCTTAAATTCCCACGTTTTTCTGCCTTATTGTGTAAACAGAAGGTGTCAGTCATGGAGCATCAACGAATGCTGCGTAAACGCTTCTCAGATCAAAACTTACATGTTTCAGCATTCGCAAGAACACTAGTAGTTCCAGATGCTTTGTAGGTATGAACAAGATCTCCTTCTGCCTCCAAAAGCTGCTTCAAAAAGCACTTCTGAAGGAGTTTTAAGAAACCTGGATGTCAGAGGAGATTTCTTGTCCAGTGAAGGTTTCAGGTTCAAGAGTTAACAGTGATGTCATCACCCCCACTGAAGTCACACCTACAGGAAATGGATGGGAAAGCCTTCCTCATGACAGATTCCTCACCTTTAATGAATCTGATGGATTTCGAATGTTTGAAAGATCAGAGTTTGCTTTGTTGATGTCCTCCATCTTGACTTTTTTTTCCCAGAAGATGGAAAGACTGAAGAATTAAAGAAAAGAAAGGTGAGGAGAAAAGCATAAATATACAGAAGACTTGAAAGGAGTGAGAGAAAAAGGGACGTAGAGGTGGAGAGGAGGACGTAGCACATGTGCCATGTGGCAGTTTGCAGATAAGGCCATGTCTCAGTCATCAGGAGTGGACGGCGTGATCCGCCGACACCGTCCCGGGTCCGACGCGCGGCCCACCGCCTCGTTCCTCCGCCACAGCGGGTTGATTCTGAGGCGACTCGCTCTGCAGGAACTCGAGCCGATATCGGTTTTCCAAAGAACTCTAGTTCGAGGCGCCAGGATTTTTAAATATCAGCGCAGATAGCAGGAACTTATCGTGGCTCCAGATAAAGTTCAATTATCCAGTTTACACGAAGGGAGCGGTGTGCGCCCGTCCTCTTTAGCAGGATCATCCTTTTATATTTAAATGTGTGTGTGAGTGTGTGTGGGCGGTTTATCTCTCTCTGAATACACTCGGCGCAGGTGATGGGAGATTAGGGAACGCCACTGTTTCCAATTTTTCGAGCTGACTTCAGACAGCCAGGAAATGGAACAACTGTGATTTCTTTTTCTTCACCTCTATTTTCTGCCTTTAACTGTTTCCCACCTCTTCTGTGGTTTTCAGTCATGTTGGTTTCACATCTCCATCCCTCCACCTGGCTGCTTCCAGGTCTCTGATTAGCAGTCAGTCCAAATCCAATTCTGATTCTTCCTTGCAGAACATACATTTATTTAGTAAGCTTTCTAAAAGATTAGAAACCAAAAATTTTCTTCAAGACATTGAAAAAAAAGACAGAAATGGAAAGGAAGAAAGACAGGAAAAGAACATTTCAGTTTCCAGCTGAGAAAACTGAAACCCTGAGCTGCAGCATCAGTTCGTGGTCTTCAGAACCACAGCGATCCAATCAGCTTCATGGCTGCGCTCGTTTTCACTCATCTGGGAGGAAAGGTGAGGAAGGGGAGAGTAAGAAAAATCAATCCAGAGGGATGAGAGAAGCAAAGAGAAGGCAAAGGAGTGAGAGTGAAAAATGTGTTGGTTTGTCGGCAGCGGCTGAACATCTCAGAAGACGCTCCCGGGGATTCATCACAGCAGACAGCTGATATTACAGAGGTGGGTTTTTTCCACTAGTTGGTCTTCTGCCAAAGTCAAATCCTCTGTGACGTAATCCACAGATTTCTGAAGAGACTTATTGGGACTGGTGGGTGGAGCCAGGTTGATTTAAATGACTCCGCCTAACCCATTAATCCAGCCTCTCCCAGGTCGTCTAGAACATGCCCTCCTGAGATCAACTTCCATAACTTCACCCAACCTTTGATGTTAATTAATATTAGTTTGCATTCAGTCTGATGAAATCTGTCCAAACATCCTCCTTTCTGATGCCGCCACTGAGATTACTGTTGGTTTAGTTATAAAATACATCTTAAGACAGGAACAGTTTAACTTTGCTGCAGATGAGTAGGTTATTTACTTTAAATGGAAACAAATCTCAGACTGCGGGCTTACATGATCCTGTCCTCCCTGTTTCAGTTCTCTTATGATTCATGAGCATGACTGGTGTATAAACCAGGAAACACAGTGACCTGAGAAAAAGCCGGATTATTCACTGTTAAGCCACTGCAGTGACAGGTTCCATTCATGGACATGAACATGTGGAGATCATTGATTTTTGATGGCTTTTTCCATCAGAACAGTCCATCATCAGCAGGTTACAGCAGTTTAATAAGAGCTTTTTGTGCTTGCTGTTGCCACGGAAACATGTGGAGATCAGCTGATCATCCTCTTATTGAGACAGATACAAAGAGCTGCTTATTTATTAAAGAAAGGGATTAAAAATGAGGGAATTTTAGGGAAAACCGAGAAGGAAAATACTTTAATGGACAGTTTTATCTGAAACAACTTACAACAGACTCATCCCAATGTGGATATCTGGACTGATTTGTGCTCAAGAACTCCTGAGTATGTGGTTTGGGATCAAACCGATAATGTGATTACGAGACTGTGGACTGGGATTCATGCTTTTTGCACGAACATAACAAATACACAAAGAATAGTTTTGTTTAAAGATGCATTTCTCTGGTCTCAAATACACAGATCCAGGAAAACTGCTTTGCTCCTTGTGAAATAACTGCTCCTCCATTTCACGTTATATTGTGCATCTGTCTAGACTTAGAAAGGTAGCTGGCAGGTTGGGATTAAGGATCACCTGGCGGAAACCCATGGAAACACCAAGAAGACTTTCACAGTTCTCCATCCGAAAACCAGAGCATGTTAAACCCAGACCATCACTCCTCCACCTCTGTGCTTGACAATGGACATGATATGTTTCTACTGAGATTATGTGTTTAGTTTACTCGAAACATGGTTCATGAAACATTGAGAATTGTACAGTTTGATGTTGAGGTAAATCTTTTGGGATGTCCTTTCCTGGGATGATTGACAGCTGTCTTGAATGTTTTCCACTTTCACGGTGTGCAGCTGAACTCTAAAGTCAGTTTCAAAGCAAGATTGATGTGCTGCAGGAGCTGCCTCTCTTATGCCATTGTTGATTGTCTTTGCATCATAATAACACACACCTGAATGCTCCAGATCAGCAAACCAACAAAACATCTACTTTCATAGAGATCTGCACACCTGCTGATGATCAGTTCACCAATGATGATGATTAGCAGAACCTGGCAGGAACTTACTTTCCTAAATCCAACAGGACAATAGAATACCTAGTTTTACTCACATCTTAATGTTTGTAAAATACAAAATGGCACGGTGGAAAAAAGTTCTGTGTTGTTGCAGGTCTGAGGTTGTATTTGTACAAAGACTGCAGAACTTTGATGAAGTTCACGTTGTTTCATCTTGTCAGCGTCTCATATCCAGTTTACTGCTTTACTTACTACTTCCGCTGCAAACTGGATGTCTCAAGGTTTCCTCTGTCTACTATGACAGAACACTTTTTTGAAGAAGTCTGTCCTTTTAACTGCTAATGTTAAGGTGACCTCTACGAATCACAATGGTGTCCTTCACCAACAATAGAAGCTTTTTGAGTTCCATTTCTTTCAGCTCAGAAATAATCATAGATTCAAACCTCAGCTTTTAGCTCACCTCCTGGAATCTCTGGTGCATATGTTCATCTGGAGCTCCACGTCAGTCCTCTATAGCTTGTCTCAGCTGGTAATCCCTCCTCCCGTCCCCACTTCCTGGAAGACCTCCGAGTGTATTGCTGACATGTGAGACTGCGCAAGACCAGCAGCTGCATGGACAGCAGATTCACTGGTCCTCTCTTCTAGTCGTCCACCTCTTTGATCTTCACACCAGGGCCTCTAATCTGTGCTGTTGAAGCTTTAACTCCATAGGTGACTTTGGAAACTTTGGAACAGCATCCAGCTGAATCTGTGCTTCGTTTCAAAAATTGTCAAAAAAAAAGTTTCCTTTTCCATGAATATTGTCTTCTTGATCTTATTTTGGTTTTTGGACATAGATTTTTAAAACTGGCTTGATATTAAACCCAAGTTTGTCAGCCATTTTCTATGTAATCAACAGCTTATACTAATGTGAAACATGCCTCAGAAAAGGGGATCTCTGTGGCCTAAAGTGGAGGTGGGGGTTGGACTATGTACATCATCAGGTAAAGTTATATTTTGATGACTGTTTAGCTGTCATCGTTTTAGCCACCTTTCACTGTTTTGAATTCAGATCCATAAATAAAGACCAAACAGAACACCTACTGATTGATTTTCTCTATTTAATCTAATGCAGGGTCATAAAGGTCTAGTGGAGCATATCCCAGCTTACTAGAGGCCAAAAGCAGGGGTACCAAACAGACATACTCATTCTTATTTTAAAGGTAATCTGTCTTGTTGTGCTGTTAACTGGACTAAGAGACTGCTGAGACCAGTTCTGGGTTGATCTGGAAGATTCTGAGTTGGTCTGGAAGGTTTTGGGTTGAAGCTTAATAAGACAGCCTGAAGCAGCTATCTTCACCTTCACCTTCAACTGCGTTGATTAATCAGAAGCCAGTGGCTGAGCCCTCTAGCCAAATGATCTTCATTTTGGATTTTTTCAGGAGCCTTTGAAGTTGACGAAATGGACCACTAGCCAACAACATTTGAAACAATGCTGAAATGAGGACTAATGGAGGTCTGCTGAGTCCTAGGCTGGCGACATTTGATGCTGGTCAGGTTGGACCCACTGGAGGTAGGCTGAATGACTGCATCCTCATTTTAGCTGTAGAAGCACTTGTTCCACTAAACAACAACTGACGTGAGGATATTTGGACAGATTTTATCAGAATGAATGTAAGCTAACATTAGTTAGCATCAAAGGGTTAGCATTAGCTGAGCCAACTAAACTAAAACAGCTAACTTGTGGTAACTGAACTAATATGGACTTGTTCTAGCTGGCTTCCAGACCTGCTTATTCTGTCTTTTGCCTCATTTTTGGCACTCACTCGCTTCTTCCAATATAGCACTGTGAAGTAAGATTAAAAAATCTTCAGAAGTATTTTTCAGAAACCTGTTGTTGATGTCACAGGCGTTGTGTCCAGTTCTTTTTGTACAGTCTATGGCCACATCTGATATCACACATTATCCCAGTGTTGAAGCCCGGTGGAGAGAGTACCACGATCAAGACCTGGACCACTACCCACCATCAAAAGGAAGGTGAATTCCATGATTCAGAATCTGTCAGAGTGCCTGTCCAGCAGACGAAGCTCGGTAGAAGTTTGGTGACACAGCAGCATTTGAGCCTAAACGTGGAAGTTAATCCACCCTCTAGAATGGTCCAGCCAGAAACCAGACCTAAACCATATACAGATGTCATAGAATGAGCACCAGGAAACTGTTCACACCAGACATCATGCAAATGTGACTGTTCTAGGACTGTGACGAACTGGCGACCTATCTAGATATACTCCTACCTTTCACCCAGTGAACATCCATGATGGATGGATGGATGGATGGATGGATGGATGGATGGAATGGAATGGTCCAGAATTCCTCTTTGGGCTCCAATAGGGAGCCTCGAGGAACTCCAAAAGCAAGAAACCAAGGTGCTTAAGACCTCTGAGTGACCTGCATGTTATTTTGCATGTATTTGTTATTAGGTTTTAGACAAAGATCAGATCACATTTTGTGGCAAGTTCATAATGCTTATTAAATGCTTTTTCTTCATGCCACAAACTTCCTGGAACTTATTTTTTCAGAGAAAAGCTAGTAGGAAGTGGGTAGCTCCTGATAAGATCAGACTGGGTTGAGGAACCATGAGGAGGTCAGAAAGCTTCTGCTGCTGCACAATCAAGCATTGACTAAAACAAAGTGCCCAAATGTGTTGCTTCACAAAAGCTCCACCTCTCACAAAAAAAAACAAACGATGATTTAAAGCCCAACATTTGTCTCTGTGCAACACATCGTCACACATTTTAATCCCAACAGAGGGGAAACAAAGTTCAGGCAGAGTTCGAGGAATGATTTTTCATTCACATGCTGTAAGAAATTCTGCTGACACCCCAATCAGTTCACATGAATATTCTTCCTCCAATCTGCATTCGTTTAGCTCTTTATCCTTCGGCCCGCTCACCTTACATGGCAGCTCACTAATCTCTCCGACAGCTCTCTCTCCTCTCAGCAGAACAAGTGTCATCATCGGGATGTTTGCTTTTCCAGTCTGTTTGCGTTGGGCTCCACATGCTGCAGCTGCTATCAACTATGCAAATGTGTCATTTCTCCAGAGAAACAGAGGTCCATCAATGAGAGGATGAGGATGGAGGTGAAGGCTGCCGCCTCGTCTTCTCATATGACACTTGTGAAGAGGGCAGAGCTTCAAACAGCTGTGTGTGTCTGGTGGATAAAGTGGGTTTCTCTTCACAGGGTTTGTAGTGATTTCTGTAATACAGGCAGCTTCTGAAGTTTCCTGACGAATGTTCATCTGCAGACCCTACAAGGTCTGGGCCTCTTGGCTGTCATCTAACGATTGGTCCTGGACTTGGACAGCTGGACCAGCTCTAAACCCCTGCTACAGTCCTGGAGAGGGTACGGAAGTTTTGCCAACCTGTTTTGTGTATTTGTATTTTCCAGCCAGTTTACCACTTTTGAATCAGCTAAGATCAGGCAGAGTCAGGTCCTAGCAATGTAATATTGTCCAAAAAGATCTCAGATTCTTCAGAAACCCTTTTAAACATGAGATTTAATTCTTCAGTACAGTATACACTTCTAATCAGGTGATGGAGATAAACCTGCAGAACATTTTTTTCTTAATGAAGCATCACAAAACACAAAAGTACTGGAGTTGACAGTCCAAGCTCAGTGGAAACATGGCTACTGGTTGGGTAACTTTCTCTAAATTGCTTTCATTTCAGATCTTCTGACTGAATGCACTACGTGCATCTCATGTAGGGAATCAGAATGGCTTCTTGCTCTTGAAGGATTATTAGTTGTTAAAAGGAGAACATGAAGTGATGTCCCTGTCTTATCATAGCTGTTTCACTGGTGAAGCTCCTGGTCTTCAGACAGAAATGTATCTCTGTGGCGACACAGTAACTATAGTTTGCTCAGAATTCTTCTGAGAAATCATAGCAGTTCCTTTATGAAACAGATGTGGACATAACTTTCAGCCAGAGGACTATTTGAACATCCCCGGTGTCATCACACAGTGCTTACGCTCAGATGACTTTGTTTTGCTGGAGGCCATCAGCTGTAATCTTCCTGAGCTGATTCTTCGTGTGAGAGCCACTACAGAAAGAAAAGCAATCTGCTATTTGTTAGGATAACGGTGATGAAAGTCACCAGCTCTCACAGCAGCAGTATTGATATGAGATTGGTTTTTACTCCAAACAGACCAACCTCTTGGACCACCGTCATCATCTTCCTACCACCGCCACATTCAGATTCACTTCTTTCAAGATCCAATCTTCATGCAATTTGAAGCCGTCATCATCCAGCAGAAAGGCATTAAATGGAAGCGATGGAACCAGTTTAGGTTGGGATGAAGATCTCCGAGCCTCACCGGGTCAGGTGGATGTCTGTCCTCCGGTCTCCACTCTCCACAGAAACCTCCCAGCTGTCCTTCCACTGCTGCATCACTCTGGCACACTAAAAACCGTTAGTCGTGTTTGCCTAACCCTAAGACCCACTATGATCAGATGAATTTTATTGTGTTTACAGGAGAAAAAATCAGATTAAAAAAGGCAAACAATAAAAAGATATCAGTATCCGTTTACACACTGATATAATTTCCTGTCAAGTTTCAGCGAGCCTCTTCAGACAGCGGCTCGCCATCTCGTCTCCAGCCAGTACTTACTTTACTGAATATAATCACATCAATACCTACAAAAGTAGAACTGTACTTATAAATAAATGATGATTTCTTTCTGAGGCAATCTAAGTGCCTGAAACGTTGGCACATTTCTATTCTTCTCAGAACGATTGTGAGAAATGTTGAGATCATCTGATATTCACACACACACTGTCTTTGTTCCAGTGTGATAAAATGTTCCTGTCACACACTCACACATAGCAATGTGAGCAAGCGTGTCCACACACACACACACCTGAAGGTAGCCGCCCACCAAGCCTCCCAACACACTCACACACACAGACACACACACTCATCCTGCCTCATGCTCTATCACATTACTCTTCCTCCAGGCCTGAACATGCATCTTCATTGAGAGCTGCAGGACAAAGACGGAGAGCCTGGTGGAAGCTACACAATGACTGCAGTGACTCGGTGCTTGTAATGAGATTTGTCACTCCCTCCGCTCGCTCTGATGTGATTACAGCCGGGCTGCGGCCGGCCGTGTCGAATCAGATGGTGGCCTCTGATAGGAAACCAGAGCAGAAACCGGGAGGAGCCATCTGTCAGCGGACCCAGGTAGACCGCCTCTGAGAGCTCAGAGCAGATATCAGCGCCTGGTGGGAGGGGCTTAACGGCTCGTAGATCAGCATCTCTGTGAGAGGGGTTTGTGTTTGACTTTCCTCTGAGGATTTTAAATGTTTACATCCTGAGACAAAGAGACTTGTGAAAGCGTATTAAAACCCCACATCAGCAGCTAAACCACCAATACTTTGTTTCAATTCCCGATTTATTCCATATGTAGCTGATAAGTTCTCCCCCCGTCTGTTTGGATAGATGCTGTCTTTTTTTCTTTTCAAACAAGATGAAGACACACAAAAAAAACATGAAAAAGATGAACTTTCTGGTTGATGGACATGTAAGCTCCTGTTGGGGATTTCTGGACATTATCAGATCCTCAACTCAGCTGTTCCTGGGTCAGATTAGTAAAGTGAATGTCTGCAGATCAGCATCCTCTCTGAGACTGTTGATGGGACTTGAACTGTCCTCAACCCACTTCTATTGTAGCTTGAGACCTTCATCAGAGACATAAAGATCTACAGAACCCGTGTTGTCATCAAAGCCATGACCAGAACATGTCAAGTGTGCCGTTCACAGAAACACCAAGCAGCTTCTCCCTGTTGTTACTGAAGTCATTTCAACTCAGTTTGTGCTAACACAGGGCTGCCAAGTGTCACAAAAGTCCAGAGCAGAGGGATGAATCTGGTTAAAGGACCAGCAGCCCTGCCCACGCAAAATTATTCCTGTGACTTTAAAAACAAAAAAAGAAAAAAAAGAAAAAAGGAGATTAAAAAAAAAAGTCCTGGTTGTGTCTAAAATTGCCTTGTTTATTGGTAAAGTGCATCATTCCACAGTTACTAGAGAGTTCTGATTTGGAAACAATAAAAGAAACTCATCACCAGACGTTTTCAGACAATATGTTTGTTTTTACAATTAAAATACCATTTTGTTACATTCGGCTTCAAACAATCTTTAACAATGTTTTTTATAACACATTTACAACAATATTTGTTAACTTAGAATATGATAGTTATATTCAAATATTAAATGTTACATCAGAATTTTACATCTAAATCTACACTGTTGCTTGTAAAGTTGGAATACACACACACACACACACACACACGTATATACATTCCAACTCTCCAACAGGAAGTCAGGATTTCTTCCTCCAGTCTTCTATGTCGCCTCACATTATTATTTCTACTTATTAGAAAAATATTTTCAATCCAGATACTTGTAAAATCAAATTAAATCAATATATAAATAAAAACATTCTGTAAATTACAATAATATAGATATCAATTTGAAAAATGGATGTGTACCTAATAAACAGATAGGTACAGATCTGTGTATCCATCATTTCGGTCTGGATATCTGTAGATCCAATATTTTGGTCCAGGCCTTGAACACAACAAATTGTCTTGAGTCAAAGCAGTTTTCCACTGGTGCCTTCAGCTCTATAACTGACCGGATCTAAACTCTCGTTTTGTTAGTTTTTCTTTCTTTCTGCTTGTTCGTTTTTTCACCGACCATGGCTGGTGTCATATTTGAGACAAGTCATTGTTGTGTTTTGCTTCTTAACTTTAACTGTCATGAAGAAATCTTTTAGTGGGACAGAATATTCAGAAAACTGAGAGAACCTGAGAATGGATGGAGATGATGCTCTTCATCCCGCTTCCACTCTCAGAAACTCATCCTCCCTCCTTTGTCTATGTTTACCAGCAATCCTGTCTTTCAGTGTCAATCTGCAGGGCTTGTAGCACCATCTCCAAACTTCTGTTTACCACATTATTTTCTCCGTAAATCGTTGTTGTTGCAGATCTCTCTTGTTTGGTCACCCGATGCACCGTACTGAACCCCCCTCCGGCCGGTGGCTTAGGGGGCAGCTGACAGCTGGTAGATTGGACTTGTGGGGGAGGGGACCAGTTAGGGCTGGCATGAGTCGTGCTCTTGGCGTGAGGAGCGCTGGGTGAATTGGAGAGGTAACCTGCAGCCAGTGCCAATGTTCAAGGTTAGGTTAGTCCTGCATCGATGCGACCAGTTGACCCCCATCTGTTCACCATGGTAAGTTGACCCCAACTCAAGTGCTGCTGCCTGACCACAAACTATTGAGACTTTCTCGCATGCGTGGCTTTATTTTATGCTGCACATACCAGCTGCAACATGAAATCACCCACTGACACAAATCCAGTGGAAATGGTGCGATCTTCTCTTCAGCTTCAGCTCTTACTGCTCATTGCATCACGCACATGTTAAACCCTCTCAGCTTCCACTTGCTTCATCACAACTTAATCTTTCTCTACTGGGAGGAGGAAGATTAAGCTCTGATTTTTGCTTTAAAAAAATGCAACAGCAGCCTGTTTTCATTCCCTGTACTTCAGAGAAAAATAACAGGTGGAGAATTGTACTAGATTATATTTGAACTGAATTGTCTGGTTGTTTACTTCCTCTGTAAAACTGCCTCAAGAAGACTTGTTGTGAACAAAGTCCTCCAAACTTTCCTGGAGGTGAGGTTGAAGAAAGTCACAAAAGCTCAGAATTAAGACAGCGTCAGAGAACTTTGGGATTCTTAAAAAGTGTCAGGATCCCTGTTTTTGCTCCTTCGGTCTATTGTCTCCCCTACCCCTTGTGTCTCTCTGTTTGTTTGTCTGGAGCTGGGTGGAGAGTTTGATCTTCCTGGTCTGTTTCTTCCACAAGTCCCATCTCCAATTCCACAATCAAGACCCATTTCTCCACTCACCACCAGATGTCTGTTTACCCACTGTGGTATCTACGCTGTTTGTCTCAATCCTGATTGTTTGTATTAGTGAACGATAAACTTAGTTTGTTTTCTTTGTTGCTCCAGACTCTGTATTCAGATCCAGCCTTGCTCCAGTCTCCAGCTCTTCCCCTGCCTCAAATAAATCGGACTTTATATTGGCTACTGTCTGCTGTTGTTTGATCCACCAGATACAGCCTTTACAACAAAAAGTAAGAAATCAACACTTTTGCTTTCATACTCACCTTTTTACTAGTGAGGTACTAGATGACACATGATACATTTAATTTAACATCCATGATAACCATATGGAAGGATTTTAAAAAACTCATCAAATAAAATTACAAAACAGCCTCCAGAGACTTTAGCTACCTCGGAGCTTCGAATAAGGGGAGTGGAAAACAGACTAGTGGTTACATATGTGGGCTTGGATGTGGAGGTTCAATCCCCCAGGCTGGTAGCAGAGATGATCTGCTTTGAGCCCCTGAGCAAGGCCCTTAACCTCCAACTGCTCCCAAAGCACTGGACAAATTTCAGTGCGTTTTTGTGGCTATACTGACAAATAAAAATTACTTTAAGGACCTAACAGAACACAATCATTCCTATGTTAAAGAAAATTATGTTTCATTGTGTTATTAACTGCACTAAAATACAGCTGAGACCGGTTCTGGGTTGGTCTGGAAAGTTCTGGGTTGGTTTAGAACAGGTGTAGGGAACCCTGGTCCTAAAGAGCCGCTGTCCTTCATGTTTTAGATGAGGGGTCTCAAACTCAGGTCCTCAAGGGCTGGTGTGCTGCAAATTTTAGACGTTGCCCAGGTTCAGTACACCTGATTCTAATTAACGGTTGATAACAGGTTGTCATCCAGGTCTGAACAACTCTGTCAATGACACAGCCACTTGTATCCTGGTGTGAAGAATCAGGGAACCATCTAAAACATGCAGGACAGTAGCCCTCAAGGACCAGGATTGGTGACCCCTGTTCTAGATCATCAGCTTCTACCTCTGGCAACAGCTCGATGCTCCAGTCAGGCAGCTTTGATCTTGAGCCTCTGGTAATCCTTTTCCAGGGACATCGACCTCTTTGATTGTTGGTCCTGACATGAACCTCTCTGCAAGATCAAAACCTGGATGAATAAGAAGTTAATAGATGGATTTTTGTCATTTACTGTCCCAAATTTTTTTGGGTTATATTTTTACTCTGGTTGGCTTTTAAGGAACTGTTCCATTGTTATCCATTTATTTTCATGTCAGACTTTATAATTCATTTTTATTTCTAATATTATTGTTTATCTTGCCCACCATCAGCTATTTCTGAGTGTATTTTTTGCCAGACGTTTTCCATCCTTGTTTGAGAGATGCTGTCTAAACCAGTTTTGGCCGACAGGCCTGTCACTGCTTCGTAGGAAGTGCAGGAATCCCTCTTCAGTTTGGTTAACGTGTCCGATCTGCCAGTCTGCTGCTCTCTACAGTGAACAAATAATGCCTTGGCCAAATATCTCCATCAAGAAGCCTCATGTGATGCATGACTGCAGAAAAATGTTGGCCTCACTATCAGCATGTTGGCACCCTACCCACGCCACCCTCAGGCTGTGTCCTCGCCATTGCCTCCATGACCTCCATGAATGTGAACGGGAACATTATTCTCAACCCATCAGAAAAAAAACCAATAGTATCAGAGAACAGAGAACAGAATTCCATTTTCCAGCTGCCGTTCCCGGCGTTGGCAGGATAATAGCAGACATCCCGGTGTTGGGATAAGCTGTGATAACAAATAGCTCAATCTGCTGCGCGTCCTCATCTGCTGCTCCATCTCTCTCTCACATGGAGCCTCGGAATGATGATGAATGTCCGAAGCCGAGGCCTATCAGGTGTATGAATGCCGCTCTGCTGTAGACCTTCTCCAATAACATCACCCCTCAAACAAAAGATGAGAAGACAGAAGCATATTTAGATGTCAGCAGCAGGTGGAGAAATTCACCACAGCTGGTTCAGTGAAAACGCTCCTGAACGGCTTCTAAAATCGTTTGTATTAAACATGAGAATTAAAAAGCAAAGCTCATTGCAGCTCCATTAGGGTGGATGCAGATCCTGGTGTGAAGCCGGCTGTTCTCCTCCCTACGAGTGGAGTAATAAAATTCTTCTAACAAGGCTCTTTTATTGCCTTCCTACTGTTTTCATCTCATTCCAGACCCTCGCCTCGCTCTTAATGGCCTCACATTTAAATTCACCCTAATGAGGCTAGCGGGGGGCAGAAAGGGGAGCAGAGGCGGTCTGAGCGGCATGGTGATGAAAGGTTAAGGTTTACCATCCACAAAGGACTAACCGGGTCATTCAGAGGCACATAAGGAGTCATAATGCATGCAGAAAGACACCAGAGATCTTTCTGAAAGATCTCAGATCTATTATCAAGATTTGAAGCGGTTAAAAAAATGTATTCAACCAAAATGCAGCAGTAATTATTGAGTAACTTCCTACAGTTGAAAAAAAAAATCACCAGTAGATACAAGCAGATACATCCTGTGATGAGACGCATTAGTTGTGACGGAAGAATCAGTGTTGTGTAGTCAATTGTTCTTACATCAACACATACAGTCATGAACACAGCAGCCAACTTTTTCCACTTTAGCATCCTCTCCTCAGCACCTAGTTCTCCTCCATTTTCTGTACTTTCTGTCAGCCAATGAGCAGTTCTTAAGCTGGATGAATTTAACGTACAGCATCATTTTACACTGTACAGACACCCAACACTAACCTGTGCTAAAATGGCCAACAGAGGTAAGCTGGACCTGATCCAATCTGTTCCCAGGCTCGTTCATTGGTCCATTAATGCATCCGCTGGGACTGACTGGATTTGAGATGGTGTTGACCTGAACCCCAGCAATAAAGGGCTTCAAAAGCAGTCTTCAGCAACCTGAGGATGATGTCAAAGAGGGTGTGTCCAGTTCTTTTATCCCATCTGTGGCAAACTCAGTAAGCCAGCAGCTAAACAACAACACAAACACCAACATTACTTTACTGCCAGCTGTGATGGTCTCTGCTATGGCAGTAAGGATGGATGACACCAGAATGGTCTCTGCTCCAGATGTCAGGATGGGTGACACTGGGATGGTCTCTGCTCTGTCAGCAAGGATGACACCAGATGGTCTCTGTTGTGTTCAGGGAGTTTCACCACAGATGGCAGTTGGTAGGTGTAGAAGACGTAAAAGTAGCAGAATGTTTAGATAAGTATGGTCCATATAATGAATAAATGTGGATGTATTATGAGGTACTTGTAAAAGTCCTCTTGGTTATCCTGACAATCAATTGTCAGCCTCCCTGGTGCTTATTTCTCTCATTTTAATTACTGATGTGTCTGTACTTAGCAAGTTCACCTGTCTTACCTGCTGACACTGCATGTGATGTCATCAGTTGTTGCCAGGCTACCATCACAACACCTTTGTGTATTCCTGGAGATCTATGCAGACATCAAACATGCCTCTTTTTATGTTACAGTTCCAGCTTTCCAACAGCTGGTTAACCTATTTTAAATTCCTAATTTTCAGCTAATACAATCTCATGTTACATTACAACAATATGATTTTCATCCTGGTATCATTAAAGTATTATTCAATTCATTTCAGGTCAGAGTCCATTATTCTACAGTGAGAAGGTTTATTCACACGTGAAAATCCCAGGAGGTTCATCCTGAGGTCAGGATCTGTAAAATTATCCAGCAGCTCCATCTCAGAGCCTCCAGGGATGACTGAACAAGTTAATGCTAAAGTCCATGACACCATGATTAGAAGAATTGCTGGCTATCTAACATTACCTTCTTTTATTCTGATCAGATCTGTCAAAACATCCTCATTTCACATATTGATAACTTAATAACATCCAAAATTAGTGCTGTCACTGCTAAAAATGTTCACTCAGTTTAACATTTGATGCTTTAAATAATTTTACCTAATGAGATTCATAAATAATCCCCATGCAGTTCACCTGTCTTACCTGCTGACACTGCATGAGCTGTCATGGGTGTGAAATCTATGGTGAACAAAACTTGTTTTTGTAACCGGATTGTAAATATGTTTATTTCTGGCATAATGTTGGACATTTTAACGTGAAGGTCAATGGAGATAAACTCGCTGTTGGATCCAGACTCTAGTGGTCATTAGAGGAACAGCATGTTTCTTCCCTTGCTGGACTGAGTCATGCACCTAGCACGACTCAGTATGCTAGGTGCAGGAGTTTGGATCAAACTTTGGTGAAGTGTGAGTTACAAACTAAAGTCACTTTCTAAGTTTCATGAAATTGGTGAGATGGAGTTTAAAATACATAATGCTGTCATGTTGGATGCTGACACAGAAATGCAGCATTTCACAGTCTTTACCTGCTGAAAACTAACACAAACTGACAGAAATGTTGAAATATGTCAAAGTTAGAACAAGAATTATCACCAAAAGCATCATCTGCAAAAGAAAATGTCAGCTACAAAGTTGATTAGAGGCACATTTCGTGAGTGGACAGCAGGGATGCTGACAGACGTGGACACTGAGCATTTGTCATCCATCACACAGCAGTGAGGACGGCCTGCTGTCATCACCTCATGAGGCCCATCAACTTCATTATTTCTGTCCGTCTGCCGCTCGTCTGGTGTGCTGTGTCTCTCTCTCTCCGACCTGAATATCTTCTCCAGGCTGCCGATGACTCCACATCACAGAGAGAGAGAAAAAGGTCAGAGAGAGGGAAAACACACCCACGCTGCCTGATCCAAACACACACACAGCAAATGTCCTGGAGAAAATTCACACTACCACCACACACACACACACACATCTCAGTACAGCACAGGGACAGTCCAGGCTGGAGGTAATCTCCCATGAATACTCCATCC
The DNA here is from genome assembly GCA_028564865.1 of Zenarchopterus dispar. NCBI lineage: Eukaryota > Metazoa > Chordata > Actinopteri > Beloniformes > Zenarchopteridae > Zenarchopterus > Zenarchopterus dispar. The sequence continues at coordinate 16,434 of JAOWBL010063439.1, forward strand.
CAGCAGCAGCCAGCCACTTTAATTATCAGCCCCTCCCAGGCCCTCTGGGGGGGCTGGCGCAGGGAAACTAGACTCGGCAAACGTCTGACTTCATCACCACCACGGTCAATACGATGTCAAACAGTGAAGTGCGCTCTCAGAGCAGGAAAAACAAGCACAAGAGACCCTGTAGAGCTGGAGTCACACCTGAGAACATGTTTCATTCAGGTCCAGGATGGGTTCCTCATCACATGACCTGGAGCTGAGACTTGATCAGGACTCTGAAATGTTCACATGTACAATCATGTGATCTATGTTTGTGCTACCACAGATCAGCTGATTGATGAAAAGGCTTTAATATCTGTAAAGCCATCAAAATAACTAGATGGATGATGAGTTGTAGCCCTGCAGGTGTTTTAAATGTCTTTCTTTTAACTGTAAAAGAATTGCCCCATGCTTATTAAGAATCCAGTGTTAACACATGAGAAGCAAGGAAAGGATCCAAGAACTATGATCTCTTAAACTAAGCCTCATCAGAATGCCTCCTGCTATATTTTGGATTAGCTGGAAGATGTCCAGGCTCATTTTAGGACATACTGTGCAGTGGTCCAGTCTTGAAGTGCCAAATGTGAGGACCAGTTTGCGGCATCACACAAACTAAAAAGTTTTTTTAGGCAATATTAAAAAGGTGAAAGAAAGCACTTCTAAAAATATGTTTTATGTGAGATTTTAAGGACAATTCCTGGTCAAAAACAGCTTGCAGGTTCCTCACAGTAGTATCAGGTGTGTTTCCATTTTTTAGGGTAGTTTTCAGGTATGAGCTAAAGATCATTGATGTGTGTCTCTATTCCCAGAAACAACTCTCTAAAAAAGGTTAGGTGATGTTGAAGAGGTACTCACATCAGCCAGGAGGAACTGTGCCTTTCATATGAACATAAGTCACGTGAACACAACTCAATGCACTCAGCCCTCTGGAAATATTCTTCGACTTTGGTTCTTTTAATCTAAGTTGCTACAACTGCGGTGTAGAAGCAGTCAAAAGTGCAAGAACAGACATGTTACACATTTTTCAACAAGGACAAATGAGCTTCCAATGAGCTGATGGAAGCGTTGTGTTTCGTGTTTACACGTTTCTTTTTCTCTTTGCTGTATTCTTCTTTTTTGTCTCCATTTATGCTGTTAGCTCTTTGCAGACAACAGAAAGTGTTATTAGTTCTTTCAAAGGTTCTTGTGTGGCACTGCAGTGTTATGGACAGGTGCCAGCTGAAAGGACTGAGGAGGGGTCAACCATGTTAGAGGTTCCTGTCTAGAATTTTACCTAGAGCCCCTCTAATGGAAATACATCTATATATGCTAAGGTAATGCCATCCAAAGTAAGTTAAGTACTTACAAGTCCTTCATGTGAGTTTTCCCCAAAAATTTGTAGACCTTAACAAGGGATTCAGTTGTGTCCATCAGCTAAGGAAGGATGCTACAAAATGTATGGGGTACTGAGTTTGTTGCTAAAGGACATGCAGCTCAAACAGCACAAGATTTTGGTCCTCACTGCCAGTTGGACGTGTTTCCATGTGGGTGTTGGACTCCATCAGGGCTGACCTTCATCATTGATTCTCTTCATTCTTATAAACAGAATTTCTTGGTGCAGCCAAAGGGTGGAGGACGCCAGGTTTGTTGACCTCAGGACTTCATTTCTGCTTTTGCAAATGCTTTGGTCATGCTGGCATCACTGAACAGGTATCTTCAGCTCATGCAGAAGCGGTTCACAGCTAAGTGTGAAGCAAGGAGAATGAGAATCAGCACCTCCAAACCATGGAACCATGAGACCATGGTTCTTAGTCAGAAAAGGCTGGAGAGTCTTCTCCAGGTTGGGAGAGAGGTGGTTTTGTTCTCAGGATCTTGTGAGGGAAGAATGGAGCAGGAGATCTACAGGTGGATCAGAGCAGTGTCTGGAGTAATGTGGACTGAACTGGTCTGGTGAAGAGAGAGCTGAGAGTCTGTTTACTGGTGCATCTATGTTCCCACTCTCACCTCTGGAATAGTGGGTAGTGATGAAAGAACCAGATTGAGGATACAAGTGGCTGAAATGAGTTTCTTCTGCAGGGTGAATGGAGTCTTCAGAGAAGTTCAGTCATCCAGGAGAGATTCAGAGGAAAGTCATTGCTCCTCCACATCCAGAAAAACCTGCTGAGGTGGTTCATCTCATTAGGCTGTCTGCTGGATATCTTTCTGGGGACATGTTTCAGGCATGTCCAACAAACTGGAGTCCTGAAGGCAGACCCAGGACACATTGGAGAGATTGTATCAGTCAGCTGGACTCCGAACACCTCAGAGGAGCTGAAGCAGCTGGCTGAGGAGTTTAAAAAGGAAAGGAAATACATACTTAAATTAAATAATTCATATATAACAAATAAGAAATATTACATTTTGCAGAAACATACACTACAAAAGGAACATAAAATCAAATCTATGAAGCCATTTAAACAGAAAAGTGATGACTCAGCATGTAGCCAAACTACTTAGAAGATCAGGTATACTGAGTTCATGCAGTATAAGGCTGTTGTGTAAACCTGCACATCTGTGCAGATCCACTTAAACCACTATAAAATGAATGTTTGAAGCCACAATTACAGCCAAATTATATGTAACATGATGTTTGGAAGAAGAGTGAAGCTCTCTGCGAGAGCTGTGTGAGTACTACAGCCTGTTGGATCTAATTAGTCATGCTGGATTAATTAAACGGTTCAACAGCTTCACCAGAACCACAAATTGCTGTTTGAATTCAACTCACAGCTCAACAAGGTGATTATTCTTGATACAATCAGGAGTAGCTGATCTGCAGAAGGCTGGAAATGGCCTTCAAAGTCATCCAAATAGTGTTTGGTCATTAATAAGTCCACAGCTAAACTGTTTAGAAATGGAGACTGTTAATCTCTGTAGCCAAGATAATTCCAAAGACACAACATAAAATGAGATCAAGAACAACCCACAATGAACAGCTGAAAGCTTGAAGACATCACCCATTCATCCATCCATCCATTTTCCTCTGCTTATCCAAGGTCAGATCCCGGGAACAGTAGTCTAAACTGCGTAACCCAGGGGCCTGGAAAACCTCACCAGGGATGCATCCAAGTTTTCCAAAGACCACCTTGGTAATCCACAACCCTAGTGGGAGAAAGTTTGTAGACAAATGAAGCAAAAGTTGTAGAGATCAGAAAGAATACCCAGAACTATTCACAGAGTGAAATGGACATATCCGATCTTTATTCTTATTGTGAAACAGACCTGAAAAATTAAGTGCCATTCATCCAGTCATCCATCCAACTTCCTCTATATCCAGGTTGAGACTGGAGATGTGGTAGAAGATCTTGACCTTCCCCTCCCTAGTCAGTCCCTGTAGATCTTCCAGCACAACATTATGGCATTCTTAAACCAGCTGAGAGATATAATCACACAAGCATGTGCTGGTTCTTCCACAGTTGAAGATATCTCAACTACCTCCCGGAGACATCCTAACCAGATGGACCACCTAATTCTCTGAATGTGGAGGAACAGTTCTATCCCTAATTCCTCTACAACAGGGGTGGCCAACCCTGGTCCTCGAGAGCCACAGTCCTGCATGTTTTAGATGTCTCCCTGCTTCAACACACCTGATTCTAATTAATAGTTGTTAAGAGGTTGTCATCAAGGTCTGAACAATCTGTCAATGGCAGAGCCACTTGTATCATGGTGTGAAGAAGCAGGGAAACATCTAAATTTTAGATGTTTCCCTGCTTCTGTCCTGCATGTTTTAGATTCTAAAACATGCAGAATTGCAGCTCTTGAGGACCGACTTTGGCCACCCCTGCTCTAGGATGACTGAGCTCCCCACCCTATTGATAAATTATCCCCTCATTGTGGTGGGGGTGGGGGTGCCCAGTGATCTCAGCAGTTCTGTAGTTAGAGGCAACTGTCCCTGGTAGGTTCACCCAAGACAAACTGGCCCAGAGGGATGGGCCGAGCTAATGGTCACTCAATGGGGCCATTAGTAGAAAAGAAATAGCTTGATCTCCCTTGTTTGGACTAAGGCAGGGGTGTCCAATCCTGGTCCTCAAGAGCTACTGTCCTGCACGTTTTAGATGTCTCCCTGCTCCAACACACCTGATTCTAATTAATGGTCATTAACAAGGTGTCATCAAGGTCTGAACAATTCTGTTAATGTCACAGTCATTTATGTCATGGTGTGAAGAAGCAGGGAAACATCTAAATTTTAGATGTTTCTCTGCTTCTGTCCTGCATGTTTTAGATTCTAAAACATGCAGGACAGTAGCTCTTGAGGACCAGGATTGAGCACCCCCGGACTAAGGTTTCCAGGGGATCCTTTCTGGAGGCACACCCAGCAGAAGGGCTTGCTGGTGAGCGCTTGGTAACCAGGTCTCCATGGGGCCTGGCTGGGTTCATGGATTCACCCTCCTTTGTGCACACCTCCTGTAGAAGTCAGGTGTGATATGTCCAAACAAAGGCAGGGCATCAACACTTGTTCATGTGACATGAATTCTAACATTTCCCCAAAGCTCCTCCAGGGTAACGCTCTGTTTGTCTGTTATTGTAGCATAGATGAAGACAAGATCACATTTTATGGAAAACTGATGCAGGAAAACCAGTAAATTCCAACATATTCACATACATTTTCTTTTTTCACCCTAAATGCACAATGTCAGTGTCTTGATGTGTACATGAGATCCTGACTGTGATTTAGCAGCTGGGAATGTTCATCAAGCATATCCAGACCTTCACACATTTACACATCATCATACATTAACATGCATGGCCCCTTTTCCACCTGAAATGATTTGTGCCTTGTGTTGTGTGTGCATGTGCACACCTCTGTAGCTTCACAGCACAGAGGTGTGAAGCCACACAGGGGGGCGCACCATCATGAGTGGGAACCTGAGAATGAGCCATGAAACCCTCAAGGACAGGGTTGCCCAAAGTCGGTCCTCGAGGGCCGGAGTCCTGCAGGTTTTAGACGTTTCCCTGCTTCTTCACACCCTGACACAAGTGAATGTGTCATTGACAGACTTGTTCAGACTTTCATGATAAATTGTTTACAATCTTTAATTAGAATCAGGTGTGCTGAAGCAGGGAAACATCTAAAGCAGGGGTCACCAATCCTGGTGTCCTGCAGGTTTTAGAAGTCTCCCTGCTCCAACACACCTGATTCTTATTAAAGATCATTAACAGCTTGTATTCCAGGTCTGAACAACTCTGTTA